>BPTQ01000006.1:3254038-3446963 GCA_019973895.1 Chrysanthemum seticuspe | reverse complement strand
ACTGGGCTTTTTAAGCTCAGCCGCATTTCTTTTCCTGCGGCAGGTGTTAGGTTTGAAGATGGGCTTTGATGGGCTGAGAGTTGGATTATTTGAGTGGACCAACCCTAGTTACCTTATTATTTAGATTTATTTTGTTGGGCTATTATTCGGAGATTTCATTTTATTTTAGACATTTTGGATTATGTAATTTTCCTTGTAAGTCATTGTTTAAATGACTTGATACGTTATTCTTAAGACTTTCGCTTTTAAATTGTATGTTCCGATATGACACCAGAATGTGACACTTCTACCCTTGTCGGGTTGGGGTGTTACAGTGGTAGTGACTAACACTATTTTTCTGTCAATTGAGTGTCACCTAATCACTTTCTCACTATAAAAAGATAGTTGATTCTCCATAGTTTATGTTCATATTTTTCAAAAGTGTGTAAAATTTTATAGTATTAGTTTATTAACACTTTTTTTTGTGAAAGGAGAAATATTATTAATCACAAAAAGTGTACAAGACTTTTAAACCCCCATGGACATTTCCCATGATGTTTTTAAATAGCCAAAACAAATAAACTTGACAAAAACTACAAGCATTCTATACTTGATTCTATCACTTCTATACTAAACATATATACTAAAAAACACAGACATACATCACACTTATTACATCTTCACTTTGTACTATCAGTAGTTCTTTGTAACTTCACCTTCCATGTATCTTCAACGGTTTTAACTGCATTAGTATCTTTCACTACAAAGCTAATTATTCTCCAAGTTATATTTTCCTTTATTCTGTATTAACACATCAATATTTCTCTCTTTATCTTTGAACAATCTGGCATTTCTCTCTTGCCAAACAGTATAAACTGCAGCTCCCAGAACCAACCTTCTCACTGTACTCCATATATTCTTGTTAGCTTTCAGTTTGGAAAATTCTTCAATAATTGTGTTCCAGTTGAAGGAAAAATGCTTGTCAAGTAACTTTTGCAAACCTTCCCAGACCTTATGAGTGTAATTACATTTGAAAAACAAATGTTCATGTGAATCAAGACATTGTTTACAGAACGCACATTCCATATCTCTGTTTGGATCCCACACAGCAATTCTATCTTGTGTCATAAGTCTTCCTTGTATAGCTAGCCAAAGAACAAAAGAATGTCTGTGAAGTTTATTAACACTTAATGATGTGTAAAAATTATTTACGCAAATAAGTGTGGAAAAAAATTGTAAAACAATAGATTTTCTACACATATAATTGTATCAAATAAAAGTTCACACTTTTATTTGTTAAGAATTCTAAGATTTTTCACACTTCTAAGAATAAAGGTTATTTCTAATACCCAAAATTTCCACACTTTGAGGAAGGGAAGATGATTTGCACACTCCATCAAATTATTAGGACACTCAAATTAATTTTTTTTGAACATTTATACCCTCAGAGTTACCCTTACACTTTCACCATATGAGGGCATAACTGTCCAAATACAATCAATTGGAGTGTCTCAATCATTTTATTAAGTGTGCAAATCACCTCTCTTGAGAAAATGTGGAGAATTTGGGTCCACACCTGTAGGGGTGAGCAAACGACCCTAACGGACCAGACCGACCGACCGAGACCGGACCGGATTGGACCGACCACATTCGGTCCGGTCCTCGGTCTAGGCTTTTGGGCTAATTCGGTCCTCGGCCCGGTCGGTCCGGACCACAAACCGACTATTTTGGCCTTGTTGGACCAGAATGACCGAGACCGGACCGGACCGACCACATTCGGGCCGATCCTCGGTCTAGGCTTTTTGGCTAATTCAATCATCGGTCTTAGCGGTTCGGTCCGGTCCGGGACCGATGCTCACCCCTACCTATAAGTGTGGATATTTCTTAGACTTCTTCACATTTAAAAGTGTGGACATTTCTTAGACTTCTTCACATTTAAAAGTGTGAACTTTTTTTTTACACAACTATAAGTGTGAAAATTTTAATTGTTTTACAATTTTTTTCCACACTTATCAATGTAACCAATTTTTATATATTATTAAATGTTAAGAAATTAATAAAATCTTACACACTTTTAAAGTGTGAAGAAAAAAGTGCGTACATTAAACCAATTTTTGTAGTGTCCTAATAACACATCGACAACTATATCAGCCTTCCAGCAATAAAACCATAACATGTTATTGGTGCATGTAAGTCTCACAAAATACCTCACCAAAAATACTCACTCACTCAAAAAAATAATAAAGAAAAGAAAAACAACGATCAGTTGGTGCATGGCTAAAAGCCGAATGGTGGGAGGCACAATGCAACACAATATGTCATTCGTGCGTTGTTGGGTTTTTGGCACGCAAATAATTGCTCACACCGAGCACTTTTAGAAAAGGCCAAAGTTCAGCAGGGTTTGTAGAAAAGGGAATAAAGACATCTAGAAAAGTACTCCGTATAAATTTAACTTTGACTAAATTACATAAATTGCCACTATGATTTGTCGATTTTTTCACATTTAGTCACTGAACATTTATTTGACATGTTCAATCATTAAAATTTCAAATCGTTACAGATCCAGTCCGATTGTATTACATAAATGGTCACTGTGATTGACTGAATCTGTAACGACTTAAAACTTTAATGACTTAACTTGTAAAATAAAAATTCAGTGACTAAATGTGAAAAAAATCGACAAATCATAATGACCATTTATATTACTCTTTTCTAGATATTAGTTACGTAGTATATGGAACTGGAACTAATTACACGTATTTAAGAAATACTAAATAAGAATATGACACATAATATTATTAAGGTCAATTGCATATATACCCATTAAAACTTATATATTTGCATATATACCCAAAACGTGCTTAAAATGCATTGTACATCTTGCAATAAAAACTTGTATTATGAGAAAATATGCAAGTTTTAAGTTTTAGTGGGTATATATGCAATTCCCCCATATTATTTTTATAATTATTTTTGCAATGATGTATTTAAGAAAAATCAAAGTTTTTGTACAAAAGCGCGTTCTGACATATTATTTCATGGGTGTCATAGGCCCCGAAAATATGTTCTAATTATAGATTAGAAAAACCAATTTCTATAAAATATTCGACCCATACACATTTTTTATTTATTTTTCTTTTCTTGTGATAAATTCCCCGTAAACAACCTAGCAAGTATAGAAATAAATGCAACCTTAAGGGTTCTTTTAGTAAGACCGAATAAAATGTTAAATGAAATAACGTAATTAAATAAATGATGTGATGTAATGATTTATTACTGTTATTAATCATGTTTGCTAAACTTTCATACACTTCTATTATATGTATACATAGGAAATAGGATTGAGATCCTCTCGTGTTCTATTTCAACATGAAAAGTCATGTCAGTTACTTTTTTCTCCATGATGATTAAGTTATAAAATAATGGTCTCACTATGATTAGTTTATTCATTTTTCTTCACTCACATAGACTTCAACATGACCTCTCATGTTGAAATGAAACATGAGAGGATCTCAATCCGTATACATAACTAAGATTTAATTAGTTCATGCGCTACATATACTTATGTATTATGTATGTATTTTTTTGCCTCTGTAGTAATACGACTACCAAAACCCATGTGACCAACTTCATCTTATTTACCATTTATGTGAAGGTGTGCTTATGTAATTGTTTTAGATGATCAGGATGGACGCAGGAAAGGTGGAAAATCGATTTAGTCGATCGATTTCTAATCAATCTCTCTTATGTGGCCATTCGATCGAGCATGGTTCCAGGAGGGAAGTGATAGATCGAGTGGGTTTTTTTTTTTTTTTTTTTTTTTTTTTTTTTTTTTTTTTGTATTTAATAAATATAAAAGGTATATTTGTGGGTTTGTTTTTTTGTATTGTAGGTCGTCTTATTGAGGCACCCAATCGCCTGAAGGTCGCTGGAAAGAGAAAGCTGATATGGCAAGGAAAATGAAAGGGATTGAGTGCCCCCTTACTAGGCAGCCTCATCAATAAGCTATAATATAAAACAATCTAGAATATCATACTTCATGAACTGAAATTCAATCATTTTTTTTCTTAAACTGCAAAGATAATTTCATTGAAATATAAAACTAGCGAGAAGCTACGATTACAAGCACCAAATAAAAAACACCAAACTAAAAAAACCTATTCTCGAAACAAGAGGACTTCTACTGAAACAAAACCAAACGACACAAAATAGAAAACACCAAATACTAGCTCAACACCTTGACAAACACCAATAACTATCACGATAACTTAACATCATTGATTCATTCAGAACGACATAAGGAAGAACATCTAGAAAAAACAAATAGTTTCATCACTAGCTAGATCATATTTCTAGTCTTCCATCTATACTACTATACGTCTATACATAATAACCTACTCTGATTATACCTACAACTAGGAAATCACCACACATCGGGACAGGGAAGATGTCAAAGCTCCCATATTTGGAGGAATGTTATCCCTTGTATTAGTACCACTTTGGGCAGCAGGCAACAAGTTGGCAGGTGGGTAAAGTGCCACTGCACCTCGGGTCTTACTTGAATACTTTTCGTAAAGATGCGACCTCAAGCTATCATCCTTGAGACCCGAATGCTTCTCCATCATAATCTTTGCACATTTTCCTCAGTTGCTTTTCCTTAAATCCACTATACATTTCCAAAGTCTTGTGCCACACGCGTTTTTCTTTTAACGTCGCGCGTGCTGCATACACTGCTGCAGCCACCATCATTGCTGGACAAAAGCTTTTAATTATATGATAACATGTCATCCCTAATTCAGTGTAGAAATGCACCATATACACCATCTGCCCGAAAAAGATAACATTAAAAATAATTTCATTATCAAAACAATATATATTTCAGATAATTTCCAGATAAGAAAAGAAAATAGAGAAAAAGATCTTATCATTTGCTAAAGAACTTTACTAAACTCTTACTATGGTTTTAGGCTCGATTTTGGTAGGTTCAATAAAAAAAGTAAGAAAAAGAAACGGTGCAGGGACGTTTAGTTTCCAATCCAGTCGGATCAAAATCTTTACCTCCATGTTGATAACATCTTGAATATCAACAGGTCCGCCAGAGAAGTAACAGCAGAAAGTGTACGGGTCGTGATAATAGGTATCTTGGCATTTTGATGCAATGTACATTGCACTCAAGCCAACACATTGTGAATCTTTATCAGTAATAGTTTTAGCCGCCAAGAAACGGTCAATGATGTTGATTGTTTTGTACAATGTTTCATTAGGTAACGCAAGTTTGTTGTGAGCCGCGATTACCCAGTTCATAAGTTTAGTCCTGCTGTCCACTCTTAATTCAGGTTGCGTAATATAGTCACAAACTGATGCGTTCTCAGTCTGCACCAAACTCAAATATAAAATGCATCATGTTTATAAAAAAAATATCACCAATCATATAGTCTGTCCAAGTTTTTGGAGCGCACACACATTGATTACTTACAGAGCTGAAGATCGTGCGGACAAGTCCTGCATTGGTCAATATGGTGCTATCGTCAGTTAATGGATGATTAAGGATAACATGTACACTTGTTTAGGATCTAACAATGAATAAAATAAAGCACGTACCTGGTTAAGTCTCGCGGCACAACCAGATATCCATGAAGTATTCATGCTCCAGGGCAGCCTCAGCTGTAATTCTTTTTTTGGGATCCAAGCACAGCATTTTCTGAAATGCCATGTTAGGTGTTAGAAAGCAAGACAACGAGAGACTGAGAGGTAAAAACATAGGCAGGTTAGATAACATGTCAAAACGGGGCACAATAACAAGTCACCGCCCTTTGAACCGGTTTGACACTGAAATCTTTTTGCCCAGAAATTTAAATTCGATTACAAAATATATATCATATTAATAATCATTTAAAGTTTATTAAAATGATTTAGCCTAATAGGAAGATTGGATGACTCATTCATTCATAGACAAATGGTTGCCCTAAACGTTGGAACGAAATTTCAAGAATATCCTAAAGAACATAGCAAAAGTTACAATTCAAGATTATGATTCTGTCGTTATCCAAGGTGCTTTAGATATTTGATAATTAGAACATTAAACGTCATGAGAAAATAGTGAGCATTCCAACAGAATCATTGAAACTAATGTTCTACTGTATTAGATAATCATTATCTGTAGAAAATTTGATCAAGCTAAATTAGAGTTAATGGGAAACTTAAAGGTGTGCGTAGCATATGATAACTAATGTATATCGATAACCCTTTACAGGTGAGAAATGAGGTAGTAATTAGTTTAAAATTACCCGTAAGAGGTCAAGACCAGTGTTTTCAAGATCCGGAACAGCATTTGCCAAGTCCTGATTAGCAACTATCAAATTCATATAGAAAACAAAGAAAGTACCTTTAAAGCACAGTAGAGAAGACTCCAAACGAGCTATGGTTTATCTCTGAAGGAAAATTATACAACTGAAGAAGCTCTGGAGATGCAGTGATACGCAGACCTTTTAACCCAAAAATGCTTTGCGGAAGATGACTTATGCCTGTGTATGCTATATCTAGCTTTTCCAAACATTCTAATCGGCCAAGATCTTCAGGTAACTTCTCAAGAAGTGCACAAAGATGAAGGTTGAGAAACTTCAGATGTTTTAACATACAAATGCTATCCGGAAGATGTTTAATCGTTGTACCCCATAAAGCTAGTCTCTCCAGAGATTCTAACCGGCCAATGTCCTCAGGCAACTTCCCAAGACAACAATTTCTAACATCGAGCGACTTCAGACGTTTTAGCATGCAGATGCTATCCGGAAGATATTCAATTTTCTTACTACTCACATATAGCTTCTCTAAACATTCTAATCGGCCAAGATCGTCTGGTAACTTTTCAAGAGCCCCGTGATAAATTGTGAGATATTTGAGATGTTTCAGCATGCAAATGCTATCTGGAAGATGTTTTATCTTTGTAGATGACAGAGAAAGCTCCTCTAGACATTCTAACTTGCCAAGATCTTTAGGAAGCTCTGGAATATTGCATTTGAGTGCAAGTTTTTTTAAACATTGTAAACTACAAATCATGTCTGAAAATTTCTTTAAGTCTATGCAAGCACATAGACCAAAAGAAATAAGCTTCTCAATATTTCCAACTGGTGACGGTAGATCTTCATCATAATAACAACGAAACTGACACTTTGGAAGATTACTGTTGGGGTGTAATGGGCATAAATCTAGGGGCTTACCAACCAGATCTAAAGTAGCCGAAGAACAATTAACCTTCGGTTCCCATGTACCGAAAAACTCAAAATCAGTAAACCTCAAACAACAACTTAAGTATATGTAGCCAGCCTTTTTTAGACATCCAACTGGAGCATTAATTTCTACCAACTCATGACATTCTTTAAGTTCTAACCTCTCAAGATTTGGAATCAGCTCAAGGTCAAGGCTCCTCAACCTTAATTTATTAAGGTAGAGGAATTTGAGATTTAGACATGCAGCAGACACGTGAAGTTCTTCAAAAACAGCACAATCATTAAGAGATAACGTTTCGAGATTCGGAGTCAACCCCAGGTCAAAGGTTCTTAACTTTGATTTACTGATAAAGATATGCTTGAGCTTTTGACAACTAAATGGCATGCAAAGTTCTTCTAAATTACCAGAACTTTCAAGAGATAACGTCTCAATATTCGGAGTCAACCCAAAGTCAAAGGTCGTCAATTTTGACTGAGAGAGAGAAAGGAATTTCAGTTTTTTTAGAATCTGCCAGCAAAAATAAGACAAAAAGATTAATATTAACGTATTAACAAACCAATAAATTAATAGCATTATTACGAATTATGCAAAACAACCAATCAACAACTATTCTACCTTTTTTTCTCCCTCTTCCCAAAGTTGTACCATTCTTGGCCTAAACTGCATTTCAAGTCCAACAAGATTGTTTGCTTGAAATGTTTTGGGTAAATAAAAGAAAGGGTAATCCCAACATTTTAGATATTTTAAAGAATTTGGAAAGTATTGGGTAGCTTCATCCAATTGGCTGGTATCATCAAATTTCTGATCACTGCCAAGAGATTTGCCATCACTCTCATGGTCAGATTCAGAATTTCGTAAGTATAGGGTAAAACCATTATTCACTTCAAGATATCGAAGTTTCTTCATTTTTCCAAAACCTTTCCAATGAATTAAAGGATTTCCTATCAGCAACGGAAGTTTTAGACATTTTGTTTCTTCAGTACCCTGCAATCCAAAAACAGTGTCAGAAGTCAGAACAAATGAAAATGTATTAGTTTTCTCCACCATACAAGTAAACTGATCATTACCTTGTCATTAGCCAATATATCTTCAATTTCCTGTCTAATCCACAGTCGGCTATGTTTGTTAGGCTCCTCGGGATGCGATCGACGAACAATGTTCTTTCCCATTTCTTCTATATGGTCATGCATGCCCAAGCGATTAATTTCATCAACAGTTATGAGAGATCTCTGCTCAAGAACTTTTAAACCATTTCTAGCATGGAATCCACAGCATTCAAGCACTCTGATTGCATATTCTCTGAGCTCGCCTTTCAATATGCATGCAATGTCTAGAAATATTTCCTTATATTCATCTTCGAGACTGATATAGCTTAATTCTAGCTTTTCCAGAGTCTCCTTTAAGGGAATTTTTTTTAGTCTTTCGATGGCATCTACCCATTCAAGCTTATCTTTACCACAGAGAAATGAACCCAAGACTTTGAGTGTTAAGGGAAGACCCGCAGCATAGCGTACAACTTTTCCCGATAGCTCTTCGTATCCTTGAACTGGATTCTCTGTTCCAAATGCATATCTACTGAAGAGACAAATTGCTTCCTGTTCTGATAAGAGAGCAATATCACGAATCACGTTCACTCTGTGTGCTACCAACACTTGCTCATCTCTTGTTGTAATGAGAATTCTACTTCCTGGCTTAAACCACTTAGGCTCACCGGCTAACGCCTTCAGTTGTTCTATGTGATCCACATCATCTAGAACAAGAAGAACCTTTTTAGTGCACATCCTCCTTTTCATCATGTTTTTCCCATCAAAAACACCATTCACAGTGACTTTTTCATTCAGCACATCTGAAAGGACTTGTTCTTGTAATTTCTTCAAACCAGACACCGAGCCATTTGAAACTTCTCTCACATTCTCAACAAAGCTTTTAGCTTCAAAATCAGCAGATAGATGATCAAAAACAGCTCTCGCCGTAGTTGTCTTCCCAGCCCCTCCCATGCCCTTGATCCCTATCATGCGAACTTCGTCAATACCAATATCTAAAGATGAAACAACATCCTTTACTCGAGTCTCCATGCCAACTAACTCTTCATCAAAGCCGAAACTGATGGAGCGTAACTCTAGTGAAATCTCTTGAACAATTTCTTTGATGAATTTAGCTTCGTGCCTGTGTGTATGTAAAAACAATATCTGTTTAGCATACATTCATATATGAAGTAGAAACATAATACTATAATAATAATATTTCATCTATTGTCCTTTTAAAACACAGATTAGCAAGAAACAAAAGTAAGAAAATACCCATCAAGAGTGTTCTTGAGCTCCCACCCAGCCAGATCGGCTGCTTCTTTTAGAGCCCCTTTCCATTTCTCAGCAGCCTCTTCATTTTCATGTTTAGCAAAAGTTTCACCAACAACCCCACTTTGTTTGCGGATTTCGGTAGGTTCCACGTCATAGAATACAGGGTAAGCAGTATGCCCAGGCATCTTGTGACACTCCATAATCTTGACAAGCTCATCCAAACACCATGACGAAGAAGCGTAGTTTTTGGAAAAAACAATGATGTAAAATTTGGAGTCTTGAATGGATTTGAAGAGATCATCACTGATCCTTTCTCCTTTGTGGATTTTCTCATCGTCTTTGTAAGTGTAAATGCCTTTGTCCTTAAGAGCATGATAAAGATGATCAACAAAGGTTTTGCGAGTGTCTTCCCCCCTGAAGCTTAAAAACATGTCATACTTGAAGCTCTTTTGATTGGATGAGTTTGAAGTGGACGCCCCTGGAGTTATAGATGAAGGATTGGAGAAACGTAACCTCTTGTTGAATGAGCTTGAAGTGGACGCCCCTGGAGTTATAGATGAAGGATTGGAGAAACGTAACCTCTTGTTGAATGAGCTTGAAGCGGACGCCCCTGGAGTTGTGAAAAAAAGATCTGATTGACTTAACCTCTTTCTCTTTGGAATGGATGAGCTTGAAGTGGACGCCCCTGGAGTTATGGATGAGCTTGAAGCAGTACCCATATCTCGCTGAAGTATATTCCTACAAACTGATTGCGAAGAAAAATGAGTGAAAAGAAACTTCATAATGAGAAGGTGATTACGTGAAGACACTAGAAGCTAAAAGGGGAACCAACGATACAGAATGTAAAATAAGCTAATAAAAACAAGACACTTGCCGGAGGTGATATCCAATTCGCCGGAAAAAATAAGAAAGAAAAACTATAGCAGGAAATTAACGTCGGCGCGTGGAGGCGCGTGGAGGCGATTTAAATGACTTGGTGAGGTGTTTTGGTCGAGAGAAAAGTAGATATCCGGTGGTGGTGTTTAAATTTCCCGGAAAAATTTTAGGTCACCGGCGGCTGTAACGTGGAGGCGCGTGACCGTAATATCCGTTAGCTGTAGCCTTCAACTCCCACCCGGCCAGATCGGCTAATTCTTTCATAGCGTCTCTCCATTTCCCAGTAGCCTCCTTCTTTTCGTGTTCGGCAAAGGCTTCTTTTACTGCCCCACTTTGTTTGCGGACTTGAGTGGGCTCCACATCATAGAACACTGGATAAGCAGTCTGCTCAGGTATCTTCTTCTGACACTTGATAATCTTGACAAGCTCATCTAGACACCAAGATGAAGATGCATATGTCTTTGAGAAAACAATGATGAAAAATCTCGACTCTTGAATGGTTTTGAGGAGTTGATCGTCGATCTTTTCCCCTTTCTCGATTTTCTCATCATCTTTGTATGTTTCGATGCATTTTGCCTCAAGAGCTTGATAAAGATGGCCAACAAAGGTTTTGCGAGTGTCTTCACCCCTGAAGCTTAAAAACACATCATACTTAAAGCTATCTGGAATGGATGAGCTAGAGGTGGACGCCAATGAAGTTATGGATAAAGGATCGGATAAACGCAATCTCTTGTTGGAGGACATTAGAAGTATGGTTGAAAGAGTTTGTGTACAAGAATGTTTGTGTTTGTAGAGAAACAAAAGTTACTCGTTTGGTCTTTGGTCAATGAAAAAGAAAAGACATGACCATCACTATATAAGGCCTCTATGCTGCTACCCTCAAGAAAACAACGGCAAAGAAAGACATGACCATCACTATCTAAGGCAGTAGAAGCTAAAAGGGGAACAAACGATACAGAATGTAAAATAGGCTACTAGTTTGGTCCTTTTGGTCAAAAAACAACGCCAGCCAAAGTCTAAGGCACTAGAAGCTAAAAGGGAACGAACGATACAAAACGTAAAATAAGCTACTCAAAACAACACTCTATATAAAGAAATAGCAAAAGTAATAACAACAAGGATATATACTCAGATACTACCGGAAAATAAATTCCGGTCACCAGTGGAAACTTGGATCTGCCTCAGAAAAGTGTAGGGAAGCTTCACTCGCCGGAGGTGATATCCAATTCGCCGGAAAATTTAAGACAGAAAAACTGTAGCCGGAAATTAACGCCGGCGCGTGGAGGCGCGTGACCGGTGTTTAAATGACTCGGTATGAGGGGTGGTGTTTAAATTTCCCGTAAAAGTTTTAGGTAGCCGGCGGCTGTAACAGTTGCGTGGAGGCGCGTGACCGTAATATCCGTTTTTTGAGGTACCGGAAAATTAGAGAGAGAGTATTATTAGGGGAAAGTGAAATAATTAGAGGGTGTTTTAATTATATTTTCGTAATTTTGTAATAAAGGGATAATGACTTTTGATGAAGACCACTTTTTAACATTCATACCCGGAGGTGATTTGCATACTTTTATAAATTATTGAGACATTCAATCTTTGAGTGTTTAGACATTCATGTCCACACATTATTTTTAGTTTTGTTTATCTTGTAAGAGTATAAATGTCTAAGGACTCAAAGTTTGAGTATCCCAATTATTTATAAAAGTGTGCAAATCACCTCATATACCCTAACACCCAAATTTCTTTATCATCTCTCTGTCATCTTTTATATAATAAAGGTATATGCTTTGTTAACACCACAATTAAAGAATTAAATAATTAGACGGAGCTTTAATTATATTATTTTTCGTAAAGGAATCTATGGAAATTTCTTTGTCTTTTGATCGAGACTACTTTTTAACATTCAATTCTTACACCATTAATTCGAACACGAAATTTCCTTGTCTTTTACAATAAAGAAACATCATAATAATTCCTAGCTACAAACACGAGTTTGAATTCGTAATAGCAAAAGAAACATCATAGAAACTGATGCGTAATGTCTATTCCATTCAATTTAATCAAACACGAGTCTGAATTCGTTGCTAACTTGTTTCAAAGTTTTACACTTTATGCATGAATGTTCAGAAGTAGGAAGCCAAATACCCTTTTAAGACATACACCAAGAAAGAGGACATAAGCTAAAGGCATGACATCAAGTGAACCATGGTGAATATCCAAATCCAAGTGTCTTGTCACTAAACAACCGTGTTTGAGTTTAGTATCGATTTGCATAGCTTACAAAGAATACAACAATGTGTAAAAACACGAAGCATTTGATTACGGCTATAAAATTGTTATGTCTTTAGAACAAAAATTTGTATTAGAAATTTTTCTTAAACTTGTTACAAGTAGTCCCACATGGATCAAAGGATGAAAATTTTGCTTATTAATATACTCCGGCGTATAATTCTTATTCAAGTTGTGATTGGTATTATATTGCTAGTTGGAGTGTTCGATGTTGTTTATTGAACAATACAACGCAGATCACTGTTAAGTGTTAACGAACCATATAATTCTTAACTTCATTTTTGTTCTTCGGTTATGAAAGAGTTTGTCTTATAATGTAATTAGTACGATAGCTTATCCTCACTTTCTTATTAGCATGGTAGCATTTTCGGTTTGTCATAACTAATGTTAAAGTTATTAAAGATACAAAAACATCGTTAAAAATAAGTTAGTAATGTTTGATGTCTCGAACAAAAACATGACCAAGTCTTTCATATACGTATCGTTCTTATCCTGGGGTGACTACGACTACAAAGGTCTTATGTGTTAGCGGGATTTTATATAAAGAAAGTTTGTTTATGTTGGGCTTAGCCAGTTTAGTATTTATCATGTCACTTAAACTATTATTCAGTTATGATAAATAATTCAATATTACATCAAGGGCTCTTAACGGGTTATTGTACGGAAAGGCTTTGTTTGTATTGAGCTTAGCCTGTTTAGTATTTGTCATGTATTTATGCTGTCACTTGAGATATTATTAAATTTTTAGAAATAATTTAGTCTCGCATTATGTATTTGGAACAAATTTTTATATGAGCCACTTTTTATGAAACAACTCGTTTCAAGTAGACAAGTAGAGATTTGTATTATATGAACCATTTTAATAGAAATTTGCTAATTTATATATTGTGATGTGTATTTTCAATGTAAGTTAGAGATTTGTATTGTATTGTTGGTTTGTAGCGTTTGATGTTGTCTCAAGAACCACGATCATGTCATTGGCTACATATGTGTCGGACCATTCATATACACTGAATCCAAGTGTATTTTGTTTTGAAACGTACTCGGGTCATTTAAACTGAATCCAAATGTAAGCAACGATGTCTCGAACAAAAGCATCACCAAGTCTTTCACATACTTTTTGTTCTTATCTTTGGGACGAACAATGTGACTAAACCATGGTGGACATCCAACTCCAAGTGCTTTGTCACTAAACAATCGGGTTTGAGTTTTTTTTATCGATTTGCATAGCTTGAAAAGAATAAAACAATATGTAAAAAAAGGGCGCGTGATTACAACTACAAAGGTGTTATGTCTTTAGAACAAATATTTGTATCGGTCATTTTTCTTAAGCTTGTTTCAAGTAGTCCCACATGGATTAAAGGATGAAAAGTTTGCTCATTGATATACTCTGGCATATAATTTTTTGTTGGAGTATGCTTGTGTCATAATAAATAATTATATGGCTAGTCATATGTGAGCCTATGGGGTCACACACATATACACTTAGACACCATTTATTATAATGTATTTATCGTATTTACGTTATTAATAACCTTCGCAACTCGGGATCAATAACGGGCCATTAAACATCAAGTTAGACTTTATGTTTCGGGACTCGGGCCAACAATGGGCATGCCCATTGAAGGCACTATGTATGGCCGGCCACATAGGGGTGTAAAGAGGAGACTTTGGACTTTGAAGGACCTAATGTGTAACTTGTGGATTGACATCAGTTATCTTTAATGCTAATTATGATGATTGATATTGATTAGGGAGGTTACAATTACCTACTTAAATTCCCTCCCCTCCCCTTTCAATGTGACACCTCACATTTATCACCAAAAGAGGTTTTTGGTTTTGATTCTCATTCCTTGAGAATTCTAGTTGTAGTCTTGTGCCAGGTGTTGGTGAAAAAGGTTAGACTAGCATCAAAGGGTGATTGCTTGACGTGTAGTGTGTTTCATTCATTGGGAAAGGCCAACGTCATTGGTCTTTTGGTTTCTTGATTCCTTTCGTGGTGGCGATTGGTGTATTGCAACCGGATTCACGCTTCAAATGTATAAACCTTATGTTTTGTTTTATTTGATTGATCATATGGCTATATGGATCCGTTGTTGGTGATGATTCCGCTGCGTTTATATGTTTACTTTATGTTAATTATATTCATCATCACCTATAGTGGTATCACGAGCCATCATATGTGCCATATGATTATCGGGTATGCGAAAAAATGGTCAAAACGCGTGTTTTTAAGTGTTTTATGTAACCACTTTCAAAACAGCCCCGAGGGCTCCATTTTTCATGGATTAAGAATTTTATTAGTAATATAAAGATATGTGATTTTTGGTCCTATGGCCATTGGATTCGCATACGTTAATTAAACAATGTGTTCGGTACGTTAAAAATGGCTTTAATTGCGTTGTTTTAATCGATTCTTGAAACGATTTGAAAACAGCCCCAAAGGCTAAATTTTCTGTGGTAAAATGATTTTTAGAAGCTCTAATATCAGTAGGTTTGAGAACCTAAATCCATTTTACACGCGTACCAATCGGGGTTTTAATTCTTGTTGATTATTTCTTCGATTCGTTGGCTAATTCTTTTATTTCATGTCATTTAAATTGTTTCCATGGCAAATACATGCATGTTTGCTCATGGGATCAGCCAACACCTTGTTATGTTCATAATTTTATGGTATTATTATGTTTATATGCAAAGCCGATGAAAACCTAGACCACTTGTGCTATGAATGATTGTGATTGTCGTTTATTTCTTGTTATTTGGGGTTTGCCATTGTTTCGGCCTTTATGTATGTATTTTAATTTGATTTTTGCCATTTTTTGGGCATTTTACAATAGATAGATAGTAGATTAGTTGTATTTTACATTCTATATATTGTAACCGATGCTTGGAATGGAATGGCGAAATCTTAAAGGCATAAAGATGCAAAATGGCTGCTCGTACAAGCTGCAGTAAAACGGAGTTTCCAGGTGATTGGTAGGATATTTTTTAACCAATTTTTTACTGTAGTTAGACAACTCATGGGCCCACAACTTTGTAGTTTGATGCTAAGCTCGGGGAGGACTCCTTTTTGGCCTTTTGGGCCTCCGAATGCAGAAATTATGGGCTGGCAGATTCACTTTTCATGTGCATAATGGGCTTCTACTTGTCCTAGCTTGGTCTTGGAGCAAGTGGGAGTCCTCCGTGTGGTTGTGGTTTATGTCCCTAGATGACTCTTGGTTCTCGTGATGGCTCACGAGACCAAGCATAGGTTCTTTCATCGGTTGAGGCTTGCATATTGTGGTTGTGTGTTGGTTGTTTGCTTATTATGTATGTTGTGAATGTATATAACTTGCAAATCGTTTTCTAAAACTTAAAACGCAACACAAACCATTTTCAAACTAAATCTTATGATTTAGTTTAACTAAATTTAAATACGGATTTAACTTAAAATCATTGTTTTAAAAATAACACTTAACTTGTTATGTATGTTATTCGATTTATGTATTGTCGTATCTCTATTATAATCCACATAGGTTCTATATTAGACTTGAAATTGGACAACTTGACACACATAAATTAAAACAATGATTAGACTTAAGTTAAGAAGAGTTTTTAACTTGTGCTACGAAGAATGAATGCATGCTTTTTCGTACACCTTTTTTGATTCACATCAAAATATTTTACCCGTCACAAATTTAAGTCATGCCATCCAATCGCTTGAGAACACTTGCAATTACTTTTTGCCTATGCGTGGGACCTAGGTTGAATTGTAACCTGTAACACCCCCAAAATTTCACAGCGGAAGCGTTCGGGTCATGGGGTGCTACTAAATCAAATATCATAACACAAGGTGATAAAGAATGGAAAATTTTATTCCATTATCGAAAGATAGATTAATTTAAGAAATAGTTTTACAACATTGTTTCAAAGTGCGGAAATAAAGCCCATAAAAACATATGTTGTCCCATTAAAAGTTGTATTAAAATGTTTGGAAACACTTCGGATGCCAGTCTTCAACGAATGCCTTTGCCAATGCCCACGCCAATAAGTAAACCTGAGAAAAACATGCTAAAATGTCAACACAAAGGTTGGTGAGTTCATAGGTTTAAGTAATCAAGTTTTCAAGTTGGACCACAGTTGCACATATAGCATCTCCGTGAATGACACTATATGCAAAAGGCTATTACCAAGTTCATGCGACCGAAACTACGACAGTGTGCATGCATCTAGAAGCATGATAAATAAAAGCCCAGCAAGTGTATTTCCAATACACTCAATCAATACGATATGATATACGTTCGACGTTTGCCTATCCGGTCAAACTCAAACGGGGGTGTCATCCCCAATAGATCTATTCATAACAATCGTGCCTCCCCAAAGGGAATTAACGGTAGCATAGTTGGGATTCAAGGTTGTTTCACGTAATAGTGTTTTCAGTTTCAGGTCCGAAAAGAGTTTTGCATGTTTCTCACCCCAAAGTTTTTATAAAACAAGTAAATAAGAGTAAAAGTGGGGCTACAAACTCACCTCAGCAGTTCGGTGAATAAAGCACAAAGAGATCAAGTAACAAGTAGCTCCAACACGCAACCTAAATTAGTGCGTCAAATCTTAGTTTTTGATTCCAAGCTAAATAAAATCTACCAACTTTATTTAATTTACATGCTGTGTTGTTGTTGTCGTTGTTGTTGTTCACGTATTATTACTAAGTTTAAAAATATTATTTTCAAAATAATAAAGTATATTTCGGCTTACAAAACTTGTTTTGAAAACGATATCGAAATGAAAATATTTCGGCTAAAAGTTGGATAAACATAGTATATGGCAAAAGTAATACAATAACTGTGACGTTTGGTCGATGAGAGAGGTTTGTTCATATATATCGTTATAGATAAAGTGTATATATAAGAGTATATATGTTTAAATATGACGATATGTTTCTCATTAATTCAAGTTAAGTTTTACAAATTATGCTTCGAGTTGTGTTTATTTGAGAAAAAAAAAATAAGTTTATGTTTATATGTATGTCGTTAAAAACTTGTTTTCCTATAGGTGCATATATATACATTTATGAACTTTTGTGAATTCTGTCGTTAAACGGGTTGGTTTATTATATATAGTGTTTAGAAAATTCTCGTGTTGACGAAATTGTCAATAGTCACGTTTTTGAAATATTCGGTTTATACATATCTCATGATAGCGAAATCTATATCATAGATTTTATTTATCAAAATGTTACTAATATAGAAGTTACCCATTTATTTCTCTAAATCTAACAAATGTATAAAGTGTGTCGTAAATTTTATATTGAGTCGGGAGTGACGGATAAACGAGTAGTAAAAGATATTTGAAAGATCGGACGAGATTATTCAACGTGTTCGGGCTGTGGCCCGATACACAAACCGAACGAACCCTTTTGTTATCAAATTTGGGCCGAGACCCAAATAGAAACCTAACGGGTCGATCATATGTAAAAGGAAAGTGGGCTGAAAATTTTACATGGGTCAAAATGAAATTGGATAGGAGTGTGAGCCGAATGTGTGTGGGTTGTGGCCCAAGTTAACCCAACGCACCCTAAGGAAGTTTGGCAGCCAATCAGGAGAGTTTATATTAATTTGGAAAGACAACTAGTAGGAAAAATTAGTACATATACTTAACAATATCACGCTCGAGTACTATATGGGTAACTCGAACTCAAACGATGAACTCACACGATGAGGCTCTTGGCTACATGCCTCGGCCTTGACATGCTTACCATGAGTCAAAGATGCCGGTCACAACGAACAATGGACTAAGATGAGCTAAAAGGTTTATTGAGACATGATACATAACCCATACTAAAAAGCTTTTCCATATAAGTCGAAAGAAGGTATAAGCTGTCAAGCTTTTATATAAGTCGAAAATAAGCATTTTTGCCAATTAAACCGAATATAATCTAATAAGCACAAGTATAAGCCGAAATTTAAGATCAAAGCTTAAAAAAAAAATGTGTTTTTCTTTTCTTGTTACTCGACAGGAACAACAACAATAACCACATCACTACTTTTATCAATTTGATCAATACCAATATGAAGCAATACCATTTTTAACCCAACTAATTAATATTAATCGGTAATAATAAAAAAAATTAATATGTATTCGAATTACAAAAAAAATGTAATTATAAACTCAATAGAATGAAAAATATCAAAAGAATATGTTCTTACAATAAGTTGGTGGGTCGAATGGGACTAAGAACCGAACACCAAAAGCTCCAATTGGAAGGGACTCGGGATGAATTGAAGCAATTAAACCCTTGGGAAACCTTCCTTATGCATCCAATAACAAAACCCCTAACCTAATTTCGAAAACCCCTTTGATTGGTATGAACCCTAATTTCGAATTTGTTGGTGAGATGAATGAATCTGTGGTAAAACCCTAACCTATTTATAGATATACATCTAGGAAGTCTTGCTCACTTCTTTCTTGGTCTTGAAGATGATAAGGAGCCTCTTTAAGTAATCTTACCAGTAGCTTGCAGGTCTTCACGTGGTCTCCTTGGTGTTTTCTTCAGCCGTGACCCACCGTGACAATGGAATCAGATGGGGACCTTGTTCTCCTTGTCGTTTCTTCCATGGGATAAGCCAGGATGAGATTCAAATATGGTTGGGGTTACTTCTGAAGTGGGGTAAAGAAGTTTGGAAGGGTAGCTAATTTTGGAGGTGGAAGGAGCGTATGTGGGGGTAGAGAGAGAGACAAAAATGGAGGAGGGGTTTCCAGGTGGTGGGGCATTTTTCTGAGGAAGACGGAAGTGATAAGGTGTTGGGAGGGTGAGTGGGGGTAATTTAGCTTTATTTGTTTTGATTTGTTATTAATACTGTATAACTTGTACTGCGTATGTTGTTGGGTCTCCGCGTAGTCGTACTCTCCGGGTGTCCGAAAAGTATAAAAATTATATTTTTGGAAGCTTCTTCGAAAAACTGTTATAAAAATAATGTCGTTGGTATTGATAGTTCGTTTTTATATTTTAGCCGTAACTGGTTGTGATTATAGATTGAAACGTAAGAAAGAAGAAAAAAAATATAGTCGCAAAAAATCAGTACGGAAATTTATGAGTGGTTACAGTACCTACCCCTTAAAAGAAACCACGTCCTCGTGGTTTAAGATGCGAGAATCGTCGAGGTTGATACGGTGACGAGATGTGAGTATATATACTTAAAACGTGACGTGGAAGAGAGGCTAGTCGTTCAAGGAAGATTTAGTAACATGAGGCAATAAGTAAATAAAAGATAAAGGATTCATTAAGCGGAATATTCGGAATACAACGCGGTTACATAAAAGAGTACAATAGATAGGAAACTTAAAGGAATGCAATCTAAGAAAGCGATAATTTCTTTGTTGTCGTCAGTTTAGATAGTGTTGAAGTTGATCTTGATTCTCTTCTTTTTCTCCAAGGAAATAAGCTCTTCCTCGGGCTGGTTCAATCTGGGTTTTTCCATTCTGATCCCTTGGATTGGGACACTCATTCTTGTAGTGTCCTCGTTCTCCACACCCGAAGCAAGTTATGTTAGCAAGATCCTTTGACTTGCAGTCTTTGGCCATGTGCCCAATCTTCTGGCAATTGCGACACTTCACATTACACTGACCACTGTGGTGGAGTTTACAACGGTTGCACAAAGGGTGCTTCCCTTCATAGCCCTTCTTCTCTTCTGTTCCAGCAGAGAGGACCTTAGCTACCTCTTGCCTCTTGTTTTGATTGTTGTTGTTGTCTTTGGAGTTATCACTCCACTTCCGCTTGTTGTTATCTGCTGCTTCAACGGCATCCTCGATCACTTGATCCATCAACTTGTTCGACACTTCAATAGTCTCGTGAAGGTCAGCAGCTTTGGAGGTAGTCACATTTCCCTTGATAGATGGAGGTAGCCCCCCGATGTATCGCTCTATCAAGCGAGTTTCAGTTGGTACCATCTCCGGACATAGCAAGGCCAACTCTTGGAAACGTTGGTTGTAGAATGCCATATCAGTGCCCTTCACCTTGAGATTCCAGAACTCATTCTCCAGCTTCTTGACCTCATTGCGAGGGCAATATTTCTTGAGCACCATATCCTTGAATTCTTCCCAAGGCATGGCATAAGCAGCATCAATGCCCGCAGACTTCAGGTAATTATTCCACCAAGTTAAGGCAACCTCTTGAAAAGTGAACGAAGCAAACTTCACCCTATCTTCATCTTCACAGCTGCAGATCCTAAACACAGTTTCCAGTTTTTCAAGCTATCGGGTCAACACAACAGCTCCCTCCGTTCCATTATAACCGCCAGTCATACAGTTACGGAACTCCATGTACGTGGAGCCACGTTTATTACCAGTAGGCCTAGAAGTTCCGGCATCAGTGGTTGAGTTGTTTGAATTGATCGCAGCTAGCGCTGCTGCCACGCGCTCATTGACCAATTGGTCAATCATGGCTTGATCCATAGCAAGTGGGTTTGCAGCAGTCCCGGCAGGAGCAGGAGCAGGAGCAGGAGTGGGAGTAGCGGCGGGTCGGCCACAGGTGATTCTTGTTGACTTTCTCCTAGCCATCTTCTATGATACACGAGAAGACGATAATTGAGTTTAGAATAGAATGAGTAGTATCGTATGAGGGTATGAAAGATAGAACGTATGAGTGAAATAAAAGGATGTGACCAAGGACAGAGATGGTTTAAATATATGTGTGAAAATAATATAAATCAAGTAGTTGTATGTTACATAAAGAAATAACATACAAGCAATTAGAGGCATAGCATAGTGCGATATTGTAATAGTGGGCATGTTAAGCAGTTTAACATAGAGATGTTACAAGTATAAGCATTCGTAGTCTACTATACAATCTCCTTAAGTTAATTATTCCTTAATTTCATTCAGTTTGTTACATCAACATTATTCTCATTTAAACTTCGCGACCCAATCAAACAAGAACAGCCTTAAAGTTTAAATGTGAGTTAATTAAGAAACTTAATGATTTTTGAGAAATAATTAATTTAATTCAAATGAGAGCTTATACGAACCTAAGATACAGTAGTAACACATAGCACAACTACATCGTGTAACAGTAGGCAAGGCATGGCAGACATCGGCAGCTGTGGCGGCGTTGAAGTGTTTTTAGGAAAATTTGGTTATAGTTTAGGTTTTGAAAAATACCTAATTCTCTATAACCTTGGCTCTGATACCAATCTGTAACACCCCCAAAATTTCACAGCGGAAGCGTTCGGGTCATGGGGTGCTACTAAATCAAATATCATAACACAAGGTGATAAAGAATGGAAAATTTTATTCCATTATCGAAAGATAGATTAATTTAAGAAATAGTTTTACAACATTGTTTCAAAGTGCGGAAGTAAAGCCCATAAAAATATATGTTGTCCCATTAAAAGTTGTATTAAAATGTTTGGAAACACTTCGGATGCCAGTCTTCAACGAATGCCTTTGCCAATGCCCACGCCAATAAGTAAACCTGAGAAAAACATGCTAAAATGTCAACACAAAGGTTGGTGAGTTCATAGGTTTAAGTAATCAAGTTTTCAAGTTGGACCACAGTTGCACATATAGCATCTCCGTGAATGACACTATATGCAAAAGGCTATTACGCTAATACCAAGTTCATGCGACCGAAACTACGACAGTGTGCATGCATCTAGAAGCATGATAAATAAAAGCCCAGCAAGTGTATTTCCATTACACTCAATCAATACGATATGATATACGTTCGACGTTTGCCTATCCAGTCAAACTCAAACGGGGGTGTCATCCCCAATAGATCTATTCATAACAATCGCGCCTCCCCAAAGGGAATTAACGATAGCATAGTTGGGATTCAAGGTTGTTTCACGTAATAGTGATTTCAATTTCAGGTCCGAAAAGAGTTTTGCATGTTTCTCACCCCAAAGTTTTTATAAAACAAGTAAATAAGAGTAAAAGTGGGGCTACAAACTCACCTCAGCAGTTCGGTGAATAAAGCACAAAGAGATCAAGTAACAAGTAGCTCCAACACGCAACCTAAATTAGTGCGTCAAATCTCAGTTTTTGATTCCAAGCTAAATAAAATCTACCAACTTTATTTAGTTTACATGTTGTGTTGTTGTTGTCGTTGTTGTTCACGTATTATTACTAAGTTTAAAAATATTATTTTCAAAATAATAAAGTATATTTCGGCTTATAAAACTTGTTTTGAAAACGATATCGAAATGAAAATATTTCGGCTAAAAGTTGGATAAAATAGTATATGGCAAAAGTAATACAATAACTGTGACGTTTGGTCGATGAGAGAGGTTTGTTCATATATATCGTTATAGGTAAAGTGTATATATAAGAGTATATATGTTTAAATATGACAATATGTTTCTCATTAATTCAAGTTAAGTTTTACAAATTATGCTTCGAGTTGTGTTTATTTGAGAAAAAAAAATAAGTTTATGTTTATATGTATGTCGTTAAAAACTTGTTTTCCTATAGGTGCATATATATACATTTATGAACTTTTGTGAATTCTCTCGTTAAACGGGTTGGTTTATTATATATAGTGTTTAGAAAATTCTCGTGTTGACGAAATTGTCAAAAGTTGCGTTTTGAAATATTCGGTTTATACATATCTCATGATAGCGAAATCTATATCATAGATTTTATTTATCAAAATGTTACTAATATAGAAGTTACCCATTTATTTCTTTAAATCTAACAAATGTATAAAGTGTGTCGTAAATTTTATATTGAGTCGGGAGTGACGGATAAACGAGTAGTAAAAGATATTTGAAAGATCGGACGAGATTATTCAACGTGTTCGGGCTGTGGCCCGATACACAAACCGAACGGACCCTTTTGTTATCAAATTTGGGCCGCGACCCAAATAGAAACCTAACGGGCCGATCATATGTAAAAGGAAAGTGAGCTGAAAATTTTACATGGGTCAAAATGAAATTGGATAGGAGTGTGAGCCGAATGTGTGTGGGTTGTGGCCCAAGTTAACCCAACGCACCCTAAGGAAGTTTGGCAGCCAATCAGGAGAGTTTTTATTAATTTGGAAAGACAACTGGTAGGAAAAATTAGTACATATACTAAACAATATCACACTCGAGTACTATATGGGTAACTCGAACTCACACGATGAGGCTCTTGGCTACATGCCTCGACCTTGACATGCTTACCATGAGTCAAAGACGCCGGTCACAACGAACAATGGACTAAGATGAGCTAAAAGGTTTATTGAGACACGAGACATAACCCATACTAAAAAGCTTTTCCATATAAGTCGAAAGAAGGTATAAGTTGTCAAGCTTTTATATAAGTTGAAAATAAGCATTTTTGCCAATTAAACCGAATATAATCTAATAAGCACAAGTATAAGCCGAAATTTAAGATCAAAGCTTAAAAAAAAAATTGTGTTTTTCTTTTCTTGTTTCTCGACAGGAACAACAACAATAAACACATCACTACTTTTATCAATTTGATCAATACCAATATGAAGCAATACCATTTTTAACCCAACTAATTAATATTAATCGGTAATAATAAAAAAAATTAATATGTATTCGAATTACAAAAAAATGTAATTACAAACTCAATAGAATGAAAAATATCAAAAGAATATGTTCTTACAATAAGTTGGTGGGTCGAATGGGACTAAGAACCGAACACCAAAAGCTCCATTTGGAAGGGACTCGGGATGAATTGAAGCAATTAAACCCTTGGGAAACCTTCCTTATGCATCCAATAACAAAACCCCTAACCTAATTTCGAAAACCCCTTTGATTGGTATGAACCCCAATTTCGAATTTGTTGGTGAGATGAATGAATATGTGGTAAAACCCTAACCTATTTATAGATATACATCTAGGAAGTCTTGCTCACTTCTTTCTTGGTCTTGAAGATGATAAGGAGCCTCTTTAAGTAATCTTACCAGTAGCTTGCAGGTATTCACATGGTCTCCTTGGTGTTTTCTTTAGCCGTGACCCACCGTGACAATGGAATCAGATGGGGACCTTGTTCTCCTTTTCGTTTCTTCTATGGGATAAGCCAAGATGAGATTCAAATATGGTTGGGGTTACTTCTGAAGTGGGGTAAAGAAGTTTGGAAGGGTAGCTAATTTTGGAGGTGGAAGGAGCGTATGTGGGGGTAGAGAGAGACGAAAATGGAGGAGGGTTTCCAGGTGGTGGGGCGTTTTTTTGAGGAAGACAGAAGTGATAAGGTGTTGGGAGGGTGAGCGGGGGTAATTTAGCTTTATTTTTTTTGTTTTGTTATTAATACTGTATAACTTGTACTGCGTATGTTGTTGGGTCTCCACGTAGACGTACTCTCCGGGTGTCCGAAAAGTATAAAAATTATATTTTTGGATTCGTCTTCGAAAAACTGTTATAAAAATAATGTCGTTGGTATTGATAGTTCATTTTTATATTTTAGCCGTAACTGGTCGTGATTATAGATTGAAACGTAAGAAAGAAGAAAAAAAATATAGTCGCGAAAAATCAGTACGGAAATTTACGAGTGGTTACATAACCCAAGGTGATTATTGTCTATGCGTGGGACCTAGATATATTTCCGCACGTTCTCAAATTAGATGACTTAATCGAGTTAAGCGGTGAGACTTTGACCCGAGGCAAGGATGAGACTAAACATGCCTGCTTGACACTAGATGCTTGTTCAATAGTGCCATGGATCCCAAGGATCATAAGTCGAGTTGACGAGTTTTATCTTTTTGTTTTATTTTGGATTAAACACTTATAAAAGTAATCTTGGCAACGATGAACTCATAAGTATTTTAATCATCACACTCAGCAAGTCGTGACATTTATATTTACAACTAAACACTAGTAAGATGAAAATAAAGTACACAAATTCATACTTAGGTCATTATCGGGTTTAAATGGACGGAAAGAAAGAAAAATATAAGATTCTACAAAATTAATGTTTGTGATTATTACACTCATAGCACTTTCTCATGCCTATACAAATTTTCAAACCTCTTGTATTATTCATGACTTGGTGTGTAGTTTTGTACCTCACAAATCACAATCAGGACTATCAACTTATTTTTGTAACTTATGTTTTAAAATGTTACCAGTTGCTTAGAATTTACTAAAAACAATCAAAACCATGAAAATAAAGCTAACGCGAAGTATAACCAGGTATTAATTAGTGTTTATTTGTACATGTAGTATGTAGTAAAGTTAATTTCAAACCACATAAGTGTGTAACGCATTGCATAAATACAGTTGGGTTTTGAGCATCCAACATTGCACTGTGAAGGAAAGTAGGTGGACACTCATGACTATAAATTGTAAAAAATAAAAACCTTTACTAGATTGGTATTATGAGCCAAGGAACTCAATATTGTTGCATTCCGAACGCTTAAACATGTCTTTAATTCCATAAAATAAGTTAACCGAAAGAGCTTTGTAACATGAGCTACAAGAATGTTGAATAAGTCGACGTGTGTTTAGGTATTAAGCAAAAGTAAAAACATATAGTGTAACCAATTGTTTTATAAGAGTAATTAATTGAATAGATTTTGCTCATCTCACATTGGATTATGAAGAAAGGTTGCTAGATGAAGTTAGGAAGGTGAAACTTTCCAAATCATCAAGCAACAAGTGTTTTTTCTTGTAATTTTTTAAGTTCTAAAACTAAAAATTCTTGTAGCCTCTTGATTTATCAAATCACAACACGCTGCTTAATTTTATAAAAAATTGTTGCACTACCTCGTTAGCTTTCAAGGAATTAACTCACTAAGTGACCAGGCTTTCTTGTTGTGTTTTTATTAGCTTTTGATAAAAAGGTAAAATGTTTTGGCTAGCTTATGTTTCGATCAGGACTATCATGATCATTGTTCAGACTTAGAACAAGTTGTCATTTTCTTAGTAGAATTAATATGGCAATAAAAAAATAAATATATAACAAAGATTCACGTGTCAAGTTGATGAATTTTGTTTCGTTTTTGGATTAAACACTTATTTTTAATTTTGTTTCATATCAACAACACAACATCTCCCGATATCCACATTTTAGTCGCATTAACATGTGCATGTTAAAAGTGGTCATTAAATGCAAAATAGTCAGAATAAAAACGAGTAATCAATTGTAACAAAAACATGGGGCAAGAGATGATGCTTAAATATGTTCACGGCGCTGTAATAAACTTTCACACTTTCACTTAAGGGTGAGCATCGATCCGGGATCAGACCAGGACCGACAAAACCGAAGACCGAATTCATGTAAAAACCGGGACTGAGATCGAGATTGAATATGGTCGGTCTGGTCCGGTCTTCGTTCGGTCCGATCCAAATAGGCAAGATTTTCTGTTTTTTGGTCGGACCGGACCGAGACCGAAATAAGGTAAAAATCGGGACAGAGACCGGACCGACAGTCGTTCGGTCCATTCGGTTTCGGTTCGGTCCGGTCGGTTTTGTCGGTCGGAATGCTCAGCCCTAGTTTCACTCGAAGGAAATATGTTGTAAGAAATGGTTTTAAAGTATCCCACATCGGAGTGTGAAGAAAAGTAACTAGAGTAAGTTGGTTATAAATAGGAAGGGATGGTGTAGCACAAGATAGACTTGGTTTAAAATATTTAAACAAGCTACAATATAAGTTATGCTTAAAACTTTTTTAAGTTTTTAAGCCTAACTTCTTTTTAGCTTGTTTAACAACTTTTGACCAAGTTTCTCAATTATAGTATAAAGCAATATCATTACATCTTTGGCTTATGGTGAATAAACTCACACTAACTAGCTTTTCATATAAAATGTGGAGTTTTAACTATCTTATGCTCTATGGTTCAACCATGTGTTCAAGCTCAAGATTCAACTAACAACTAATCATTTATTCCAAGTAGAGCTAATATGGCCACAAATAAACAAATACAAAAGGTTCATAAGTCGAGTTGACGAGTTTTATCTTTTTGTTTTTATTTTGGATTAAACACTTATAAAAGTAATCTTGGCAACGATGAACTCATGAGTATGTTAAGCATCACACTAAGTCATGACATTTATATTTACAACTAAAAAACTTAAGTAAGATGAAAATAAAGTACACAAAAATAGGGCTGAGCACAAAACCGAGAAAACCGAGCCGAACCGGAAAACCGAGCCGAACCGGACCGGACCGACCATTTTCGGTTCGGTTTCGGTTCTATGTCTTATCGGATTTCGGTTTTCGGTTCGGTTCGGTCCGACCCAAAACCGACCAAACACGCACCTAAAGCATGTAAACCGGGCCGAACCGACCGAACCGACACAAAACCGAACCGAACCGAACCGATTCGGTTCGGTTTCGGTTCATGTTTTTGTGAAATTCGATTCTCGGGTCACGTCGGTTCGGGTCGGTTATGGACCTTTGCTCAGCCCTACACAAAAATATACTCATTATTGGGCTATGCAGAATATATGGCTTTAGAAAAATGACGGAAAGAAAGAAAAACATAAAATTCTACAAAACTAATGTTTGTGATTATTACACTCATAGCACTTTCTCATGCCTATACAAATTTTCAAACTTCTTGTATTATTCATGACTTGGTGTGTAATTTTGTACCTCACAAATCACAATAAGTACTATGAACTCATTTTTGTAACTTATGTTTTAAAATGTTACGAGTTACTTGGATGATATTAAGAACAATAAAAAACCATGAAAATAAAGCTTACGCAAGTATAACCATGTACTAGTGTTAATTAGTGTTTATTTAAACATGTAGTATGTAGTAAAGTTAATTTCAAACCGCATAAAATTGCATAAATACAGTTGGGTTTTGAGCATCCCACATTGCACTGTGAAGGAAAGTAGGTGGACACTCATGACTATAAATAGGAGGGAATGACTGAATTCAAGTTAGCGAAGTTCAATTTATAGCAAGTTTGTCAATTATAGTATAAACCAATATCCTTACATCCTTGGCTTATGGTGAATACACTCCCACTAACTAGCTTTTCATATAAAAAGGTGGAGTTTTTTAACTGGCCTGTGGTTCAACCATGGCTAGTGTTATCCTTTTTCAAGCTCAAGATTCAACTAACAACTAATTAATTATCGATATATGTGTCTTTTTTAGTTTTCGAGCACACTATCTTATACTGTAATTGCTACAATGACTTATTCTCAATTCAATACTCAACTTCTTAGTAGGAACATGCAGTGACTTATTCTCAATTCAATACTCAAAATAATTGGCCTCATTTGACTTTTTGAAGTCTTAATTTCTCAACTTTGATCCTTAATATTTTTGTATGTGTTATGTAATACTTGATGAAAATTACACCAATGAAAAAACATTTAAAAGAAAATTCACTCATATATTTTGCATCAATTATTATATAACATAAATAAAAATATTTAACATCAAAGTTGAGAAATTAAGACTTTAAGAAGTCAAATGACGACAATTAATTTGGGACGGAGGGAGTATGTAGTTCCGCCCCTGGAACATGGTTGCTTTACTAGTTCAATGTAATTAGTACGATACGAGCTTATTCTCAATCTCTTGTTAGGAACATGGTTGCATTACTTGGGGATTATCTGTAATGTTGTGTGAGTGAACCATTGTGGATATCCATGCATCTACAAGTGCATTGTCACTATATAACCGTGTTTGAGTTTGCTATATCACTTTTTTCATAGCCTAAAAAGAAGAAAACAAATTGTAGAAAGAAGCATTTGATTTCGGCAACATAGGTGTTACGTCTGAAATCTTGTTTCAAGTAGTCCCACATGTGTCAAAGAATTAAAAATGTGCTAATCTATATATCTGATGTGTATTTGCTATATACAAGTTGAGTTTAGCATTCTATTGTCGGCTTGTATGGTTTGATGTTGTTCATTGAAAAATAATATCTCAAGATACGAGTCCACTATATAAATTTTTAACTTCATGTTTTGTCTTTTTAAATATCGACGAGCCTCTCTTTTTATGAAACTAGGCATTTAATTGCACATATTTGGTTTCGCATTGGTCTTGGTTATTTTGACTCAACACCTCCGATAAAGACGTCCGGTCACCAACATACATGATTATCTTGCAATGACCCTCGAAAAATTTTCTTCTAAGCTTTCTTCTTTTTCTTCACGTCTTCACTCTCGTCGAGTTTCTAGCATAAACGAGCTTCTTGCCCACGAACTATGATATATTTTTAATCAAAAATTTCTCAAAGTGCATTGTGACTATGCAAATCGTGTTTGAATTTTGTATCAATTTTTTATAGCTTGAAAAGAATAAGACAATGTGTAAATAGAAGAAGCATTTGATTACGGCTACAAAGGTGTTATGTCCTTAGAACAAATATTTGTATCGGTCATTTTTCTAAAACCTGTTTCAAGTAGTCCCGCATGGGTCAAAGGATAGAAATATGCCCAGATGCTTTGAGCAGACCATATAAGTTCTTAACCTTGATTTTTTATTTTTATACGTAGTAGTACTTTTTTAAATATGGAAGAATCTCTTTTCTTGATGTAATTAGTATGATGCCTTATTCTCAATTTCTTATTAGTAACATGGTCGCATTACGAGTTTGATGGTTCATCATATCTCAAGAACATGATGTTCTACGTCACAGCGTTTGTAAACCTTATTAAGATATCAAAACACCAAAAAATAATAAGATAATTATAAAAACTTAAACTTTAAGAGAAAATCTATGACTAACATTGATATTGTATCATTGGCCGGTTACATAACTCGTACTCATACGCAGAGCATATAATCTTATTGTTATATAACATACCTTATATACATTATTGTAGTAAACGACAACACTAAGGTGACTTTATACATGTTTGTAGTCAACATACCTTATATACATCTTCATCAATGCTCAACATTCTGTGTATCCTATTTTGAAACGTAGACTGAATCCTGGTGTAAGCAAGATGTCTTGAACAACAACATCACCAAGTCTTGAACAACTTGTAGTTCTTATCTTGGGGATGAATCTTTGTGTGACTGAACCATGGTGAATATCCAACTCTAAGTGCATTGTCACTAAACAACCGTGCTTGAGTTTGGTATGGATTTGCAGAGATTGAAAAGAATAAAACAATGTGTAAAAAGAGGAAGCATTTGATTACGGCTACAAAGGTGTTATTTCTTTAGAACAAATATTTGTATTGGTCATTTTTTTAAATACTTGTTTCAAGTAGTCCCACATAGGTTAAAGGATAGAAATTTTGCTTATTAATATAGTCAGGCATGTGTTACTTATGCTAGTTGGGAGTGTTTGATTTTGTTCATTAGTAATAAATATCATTAGATACAAAATGTAACTCTCTTGGCTTCCATATAATTCAAAGAGTTTGTATTTTAATGTAATTGGTACGATAGCTTACTGTCGCTTTCTTATTAGCATGGTGGGTATAAAATCACCATAAAGTATGTATTGGTTATCAAAGAGTTTGTCTTTTGATATTAAACTTAGTAAAGATATAAAAACACCATAAAATAATAAGATGGTCATAAATATACTTTAAGTTACAAGAAAAAAGATCTGGCTAACTTGTATAGTGTATCATTGATTACATAAATCAAACGTAGTGTACGTAGTCACAAGTCACAACCAACAGGACATTGAAACAAACTAAGTACTAGTATTTTGAAAGAACAAACAAACAAACAAAAAGATTATGATTACAAAATCAAATTATCTAAAAGTATGTATTGGTTAAAGAAATTGTAGAAAGGGAGAAAAACACTATAAATACAAACCAAGACATCCTTGATCACCTTGCATAGACCCTCGAATTTTCCTTCAAACTCGAGATTCTTGTTCAAACTCGAGATTCAACTAACCATTTCTTTTAAGTAGAGTTAATATGACAAATAAACAAACACAAAGATTCATATGTCAAATTGATAGAGTTTTATCTTATTGTTTTATTTTGGATTAAACACTTATACAAGTAATCTTGGCAATGATGAACTTATGAGTATGTTAATCATCACACTCTCTACAGCTGAGGTGTTGATCAGCAATTTCTAACGTTTATATTTACAACTAAAACACTAGTAAGATGGAAATAAAGTACACAAAGATATACCCAAGTCATTATCAGGCTATGCAAAACACTGGTATGTAGTAAAGTGTGTAACACATTGCATAAATAGAGTTGGGTTATGAGCATCCCACATTGCACTGTTAAGGAAAGTAATTAAAGTTGGTAAATTTCAACTTATAAAAAGTCATAACCACATCGGATTGTGAAGAAAGGTTGCTACATGAAGTTAGTAATAATAAATAGGAAGATGATGGCTCATGCAACATAGGCTTAGTTGAAATTTTCCAAATCATCGAGTTAAAAGTTTTTATTTATTTATTTTTTTCTTTTAACTTTTTAAGTTTTTAAAGTAAAAATCTTTGCGGTTTGTTTTTTCAAATTTTAACACGTTGCTTAATTATATACTATAAAAATTTGTTGCACTTGTTAGCTTACATTGAATTAACTCACAAGTGACCAGGTTTGTTCATCGGTGTTGATGAACATAGAATAATGTTGATGAACATCAGTGTTCATCAATTGTTTTAAGGATATAATGTTTGTTCATCAATGTTCATCCGTAATTATGTTTGTTCATCAATATTTTAGGTAGCGCAATAAGGTTTCACATAGAAAAACATAGATGAACATCAATGTTCATCAGTGTTTTATTTATATTATGTTTGTTCATCAGTGTTTGAAAAAGTACGTCCATAAGTGTTTTTGCTTTGTTCATCAATAAATATTGATGATGAACAAAATAAATTAAAAAAAAACATCACTTTTTGAATTCTACATTAATAAATGATTAAAGGTGTGTTTTTTTACAGAAATTAGTGCATTTAACTCAATTTTAACGCTAAAAATTTATGCTAGACATTTCATCAAACACCTTGTGTGCAACAATATGAGTAAAATGTCATCTTTAACGTGTGATATCTTACTCATATGACATCGGATTTAAGTGATTAAAAAACATGTGTAAAGAGTGAACCAAAATCTATAACTTTCATATTTTAAGTTTTTAATGATTCATCATTTTTTAGGGTAAAAAATAGGGCCAAAAATGCTCAAAAAATCATGAAAATCAAGACCCATTTGATATGTAAAAACATTAAAATATTTAACAAAATTTATACCAAATTAAGGAGGATTAAGTTTTAAAAATTATGGTAAAATCGGTTTTTCGTAAAAGTTCGTCGTTCGAAAATTATTTGCTTTTGAAGTTTGGGTAGAATTTAAAAAATGAGTCAATGACTCAAATGCCTTTAAACGAAAAAATTAGAATAAAAAAATGAGGAGAGAAGGGGATAAAGTTGGTGAAAAACACTTGTCACATGCTAATTATCTTTCTAGAGATTTTAATTTTCATTACTTTCTATAAAATCTCAACTCCATATGCTATTGTTTTAGAATATGTTGTTACACCCCCAAATAGAAAAGTTATTGACTATAATAATAAGTTCAACTCGCTTGAGTCTAAAAGTATAATTGTAGAATGTCATGTGATCTGGTTAGTCAATGAATCTAGAGTTTGAGTCTTTGAGAGTTAAAATTTGAAGTCAAAGTTGTTATTGTTATTTTATTTAGAGCAAATCACGCATTGAATGCTCAAACCAACCTTCAGCATTATGTGAAACTTGTTTCCTTATGTATTTGGGTCATCCAAATTGAAACGAGATGTAAGTAACGATTTCCCGAACAACAACATCACCAAGTCTTTCACAGACTTTTTCTTATTTTGGGGATAAACATTGTGAACTAACCATGTTGAATATCGAAATCCAAGTGCATTGTCCGTATACAACCATGTTTAAGTATGGTATCAAAGATTTCATAGCTTGAAAAGAATAAAATAGTGTATTAAAACAAGTATTTGATCGCGGCAACAAAGGTGTTATGTCTTTAGAACAAATGCTTGTATCGGTCATTTTTCTTAATTGTTTCAAGGGGTCCCACATGGACCAAACGATGAAAGTGTTGCTTATTAATATACCCGGGCATTTATTTCTTATACAAGTTGGGATTGGTAATATATTGTTAGTTGGTAGTGTTTGATGTTGTTTAATGTAAGATACAACCTTACGTACTTCTTACGAACCATATATTTCTTAACTATATATATATATTTTTTTTTGCTTTTAGATTATCAAAGGGATTGTCTTTTAATGCAATTAGTATGATAGTTTATTCTCACTTTCTTATTAGCATGGTAGTATTGTCGGTTTGTCACAACCAATGTTAAAGTTATTAAAGATACCGAAACACCATAAAAATAATAAGTTGGTAATGTTTGATGTCTCGAACAAAAACATGACTAAAGTCTTTCACATACTTATCGTTCTTATCCTGGTGTGAGTTGTGTGAGTGAACCATGGGGATGTCGGCCAACTCCGAGTGCATTGTCACTAGACAACCATGTTTGATCGAGTTTGGCATCGAACTTTTCATAGCTTCAAAACAATAAAACACTGTGTATAAAGAAGCATTTGACTACGACTACAAAGGTCTTATGTGTTTGCGGATTTTATATTAAGAAAGTTTGTTTGTATTAGGCATTTATCACTTTAACATTTTCAAGCTATGAAAGTTTGTTAGCGGATTTTATATTACTAGACAACCGTCTTATGTATTTATACCATCACTTTAACTATTATTTAGTTATGACTCACTCTTACATTAAAGGTTGTTAGCGAGTTATTATACTAAAGGAGTTTGTTTGCATTGAGCTTAGCATCTTTAATTTGTCATGTATATAAATAAGTCAAGAAAGTATTGTGTGTAAAATTTTCAAGTTTTTATGCCTTATTCTTTCTTATACTTATTTATAAACTTTTTACCAAGTTTCTCAATTATAGTATAAGGCAATATTTTACATCCTTAATATGTTTTAATTATTTTTTTTATATAAAAAGGTGTGAGTTTTAACTAGCTTATGGTTCAACCATGACTAGCATGATCCTCGTTCAATCTCAAGATTCAACTAACAACTAATCATTTCTTTTAAGTAGAGTTAAAATGCGTTTATTAAAGGGAGATTCATCCTTGATGGGGTGTTGATAGCAAATGAAACGATGGAGTTCTTGAAGGATAATAAAAGAAACAGTTTAATATTTAAAGAAGATTTTGAGAAGGCGTATGACAACATCAACTGGAGATTCTTAAGTGATATCATGAAGAAAATGGGGTTCGGGAATAAGTGGTGTAGGTGGGTTGACTCTTGTCTTAGGTCCTCTTCTATGTCAATTCTTGTAAATGGCTCACCATCGAAAGAATTTGGACTAGAGAGGGGTGTTAGACAAAGTGATCCTTTATCGCCTTTTTTTATTTATTTTGGCGGCGGAAGGGCTAAACGCGATGATTAACGAAGCGGTAGAAAAGGGCATTTATAGAGGCATGGCGGTCGGTGAGAATAATGTTATGGTCTCCCACCTTCAATACGCGGATGATACTATTTTCTTCAGAGAATGGAATAAAGAGAACGCCAAGTCTCTTATGTGTATCTTTAAATGTTTCGAAGAAGTCTCCAGTCTAAGGGTCAATTATAAAAAAAGTAAACTTTACGGTGTCGGAGTTAATGAGGAGGATATGGCGGATATGGCAAGGTGGATGGGGTGTGACATCGGGGAATTCCCTTTTACTTATTTCGGGTTGCCAGTTGGAGAGAACATGAGGTAGGTTAGTGCTTGGAATATCGTGGTGGAAAAATTCGAAAAGAAATTAGGAGATTGGAAGGCTAAAACGTTATCGTTCGGGGGTCGTCTTACTTTGGTTAAATCAGTTCTTGGTAGCTTGCCTTTGTACTACTTTTTGATGTTTCGCGTGCCTATGAGTATCTTAAAAAATCTTGAGAGAATTCGAAATAATTTTTTTTTCACCTGCCTATGAGTGTCTTAAAACTTATTAAGATATCAAAACACCGAAAAATAATAAGCTGATTATAAAAACTTTAAGAGAAAATCTATGACTAACATTGATATTGTATCATTGGTTACATAACTCATACTCATACGTATTGCATGTATATCTTAACTGTTATACAACATACCTTATATACATCTTCATCAATGCTCAACATTTTGTGTATCCGGTTTTGAAACGTATTCGGGTCATCCAGACTGAATCCAGGTGTAAGCAAGCAAGATGTCTTGAACAACAACATCACCAAGTCTTTCACATACTTGTCACTCTTATCTTCGGGATGAAGTGTTGTGTGACTGAACCATGGTGGAATATCCCACTCTAAGTGCATTGTCACTAAACAACCGTGTCTGAGTTTGGTATCGATTTTCATAGCTTGAAAAGAGTAAAACAATGTTTTAAAAGAGGAAGCATTTGATAACGGCTACAAAGGCTGGTGCTATGTCTTTAGAACAAATATATGTATCGGTCATTTTTATTAAACTTGTTTCAAGTAGTCCCACATAGATCAAAAGATAAAAATTTTGCTTGTTAATATACTCCATTGTGTATTTTTTATACAGTTTGCGATTGATATTATATTGTTAGTTTGGAGTGTTTCATGTTGTTTATTGAAAATACAACTTGAATGCTTGCAAATGTACCATATAATTCTTAGCTTAATTTTTTGTTCTTCGATTATGAAAGAGTTTGTCTTTTAATTGCTTATTCTCACTTTTTTTATTAGCATGGTAGCATTGCCGGTTTGTCATAACTAAAGTTAAAGTTATTAAAGATATAAAAACACCATAAGATAATAAGTTGATAACGTTTGGTGTCTCGAACAAAAACATGACCAAGTCTTTCACATACTTATCGTTATTATCCTGGGGTGAGTTGCGCGAATGAACCATGGGGATATTTGCCAACTCGGAGTATTGTCACTATACAACCGTGTTTGAGTTTGGCATCAAATTTTTCATAGCTTGAAAATAATAAAACAGTTTATAAAAGAAGCATTTGACTACGACTATAAATGTCTTAAGTGTTAGTGGGATTTTATATTAAGAAATTTTGTTTGTATTGGGCTTAGCCTGTTTGGTATTTATCATGTATTTATATTGTCATGTATTTATAATGTCATTTGAAATGTTATTAAATTTTGAGAATAGTTTAGTCTTACATTATATCTTTAGAACAAAATTCTATATGGGCCAATTTTTCTAAAACAACTTGTTTCAACTAAACAAGTAGTCCCACATAGGTTAAAGGATGAAAAGTTTGCTTATTAATATATTGTGATGTGTATTTTCTATGTAAGTTGAGATTAGTATTATATTGTTGGTTTGTTGTGCTTGATGTTGTTTATTGATAAATAGCATTATTCACAACAACCCTCTATATAAGTCATAAACTCAACTTTTTTGTCTTTTTAATCATTAAAGAGTTTTTTAGAACAATTGACCGTTCGTTACTCCACTTTTGGAAAATGGCTCAAAATGCACGGTTTTGACCCGTTTGTCTCTATTCGATTCATTCGGCCTAGAAAAATATGACACGGTAGCGCACAGATGTAGAAATGTAATCACCCATTCTATTGCAATGTCTATTTTATTCAGTTCAACCAAACACAGTTTCTAAATTCGATAGTAACTTGTTTCAAAAATTTTGCACTTTATGCAAGAATGTTTAGAAGTAGGAAGCCAAAACACCCTTTTAAGACAAACCATCTCTCCATATATCTGGAACCACACCAAGAAAGAGGACATAAACTCAAGTCATAATATCATTTTACACTAAGGGACAATGAACTACATTTCCATCGACCATTTTTAACAAAAACCCAACTTACGGAAGTTAAGTAGACCACCTTTTGTTACTCACTAGACTTGGTACGAGCGTTCTTATCTACCTCACCTATTTTCCTAAGCTCCTCCATAATCAGGTTCTCAAGGTCGTCGATCTCCATAGTCGCTTAGGTCTTTTTCCTCTCGAATTCACTCTCATCGAGTTCTGGACGTTATTTTGTTGCAAAAACGAGCTTCTTACCCTTAAATCACGATATGTTTACCAATAAACTCAGAGCTATCGGAAGACTACCTTGATTCAACTATGGAAGAATTCAGAAAGTTTGAAGAGAAAATTGAAACATCATGTCTAGGCTTAGGTCCTTCTCTACACGAGAAGATGACCAATTAGCTATACCAATATGTAAAAAAGCTAATAAGCTTTTACTAAGGTTGAATACGCATAATGTGGGTATTAGTAGAACATTGTTGTCTTACATCATCTGTATCTTTTAATAATTTTTTAACATTTGAAATATTATTGTAAATAACCAATGTCAACACCAAATCCATCTAACGGGTTACAATCAACAACGAGCCACTTCCAAAAACATAACCGCAAACTCCAAGCTACAACATAATTAGTTACAAACATTACCCAAGTCATTTGTATTCTAATTAATATATTGGTATATGTACGTGAAAGAATTATCAATTTAGCAAAAAATTTATAAAGAGAGCAATTCAATAAAGATAACATCATATTTACGCAAGAAACATTTACCTATGACCTATTGCCTAATAAAAATGCTATAACAAAAACCAATATGTGCAGCGCACAAGTCCGAATGCCTCGTACAAATAATGAAGCACATTATACAAGTGTTCATGCCTGAACGGGCAACGGCCCAAACGGGCACGGGTCAAACGGGCTCATTTTATACAAATCGCTTTAAAAAGTCCAAAACATGATCCCATACTGGAAACTAACGGGCTAAACGGGCATGGGTCAAACGAGCTCATGTTATACAAATTGGCACCTTTAATATTAATTATCACAATTGTATAATGAAAAACATTATCATTAGTTAAGGAGTTTAAATACGTCACATATTAATTCTTGATATCCGTAAATTATTTTTTGTCAAAAAGAACATAAATTTGTTAATTCTTGATATCCGTAAACTTCATGATTCATGGAAAATTTTTATTTCAAGGTACTCGGGGCCGCAACGCGCGGATACCCTGCTAGTATTGATAATTAGTCTTATAATTATTATCCCTAATCTTGTAAAAATATACTCCGTATATTAGAATTTTTAAAAAAGGAAGGTTTATGATAAAAAAAAAAAAAAAAAAAAAAAAGGAATGGTAACTCTTTTTTACATCCATGAGATTTTGTCAGGATCTTTCAAAGATATAAAAAGATGGTAACAAATCTTATGTGAAAGCTATATAAAGTCACGTACATACGGTACAGAGATTCACAACTTACATTACATTGAATTATCATCATAGCTTTAGGAATACATGTTGGTGATTTTGCATCACCGATATTATTTAAGTGTAATGGATTAATTTAGGTGACCAATGTGTAATCATGATAAATGTTCAACAAGTCGGGGTTGTGCGGAGTGCACACTTGTATGACGTTATTATGATTGCTATTCGGGGGCGAAGCCCCGAATGACGGGGGTCCGGGGGCAGCGCCCCTGGTAGCAGGGTCCAAGGGGCAGCGCCCCTGGCTGGGGTCGAGCTGAATTGGCGGCTTGGAAAAATTTTATTTGGTATAAAGTGCTATGTTAAAAACGCACTAGAAAATAAAATTTCCGGTAATTTTAACCCTAAAATTAAACTGAATTGGCGGTTAATTTAACTGCTATTGCAGTTATAACCGGCCATCAGTTTTTGGTCATATAATGAGTATTTTGGTTCTGGTCATAACGAACAAAACATATTCTCAAGTTCAAATCTGAGTTTTATCCGATTAGAGATTTCGGTAGAACCACCGAAATACTTCAATCTGATAGTGTTTACACGACTCTCAGATTACTGTGATCATAATTTCCTAACAAAGATTGAAGTATTCTGTGATCATGACGAATGGAGAATCTGTGAAGGACATGACGAGCAAGTTCGATAAGTTGGCAAAGTTTGAAGGGCAGGACTTTCGTCGCTGGCAAAAGAAGATGCACTTTCTTCTTACCACCCTGAAAGTTGTGTATGTTCTGAGTACACCCAGTCCGGAATGGGATGAGAATGAAGCTTTGGAGACGACCAGGAAGAGGATGAAGTGGGAAAACGACGACTACATATGCCGTGGTCACATTCTGAACGGTATGTCTGACTCCTTATTTGATATCCATCAAAACGCTGAATCTGCTAAGGCACTGTGGGAGTCCCTAGAATCCAAATACATGGCAGAAGATGCTTCTGCAAAGAAGTTTCTTGTTAGTAATTTTATGAATTACAAGATGGTTGATACCAGGCCTGTCATGGAACAATATCATGAGATGTTAAGGATTCTGGGACAGTATACCCAACATAATTTGATGATGGATGAAGCCATCTCGGTTGCAGTTATTATTGATAAACTGCCTCCTTCCTGGAGAGATTTCAAACATGATTTGAAACATAAAAAGGAAGAGTTAAATTTGGTTCAACTCGGTTCTGATCTACGAATTGAGGAAGGATTACGTAATCAGGAACTTGATAATAATCCTAAAGGAAAGAACCAGATTGGATCTTCTTCTGTTAACATGGTTGAAGGAGATGGAGTCAAAAATTCTAAAAACAATTTTAACAACAACAAGAACAAAAGAAAGTTCAAAGGTGGTGATGATAAATTTGCCAACAAAAAGGGTACTTTGACTTGTTGGAAATGTAACAAGCCTGGTCATATGAAGAAGGATTGTCGCTCTAAAAAGGGCAATAATGGCGCTGGTCCAAGTGGGTCTAAGGATCCTGATAAGCAACAAGGTTATAATTCTGATTTTGTACAGAATTTTGATAATGTTTTACATTATGTTTCTGTAATTTCTGATGCATTTTATATTCAGGATGATCAAGTTGCTTGGTGGGTTGATTCGGGTGCGACATGTCATGTTTGCAATGATCTTCGTTGGTTTCAAGTATGTAATCCAATTGAAGATGGCTCATGTGTAAAGATGGGAAACGTTGCTACCGAACCAATCAAAGGAATAGGGCGTGTTATGTTAACTTTTACTTCTGGAAAAACTTTATGTTTAGATAATGTATTGTATGTACCCGGGATTCGCAAGAATCTTGTTTCTGAAATTGTGTTGAATAAGTTTGGCTACAAACAAGTGTTGGAAAGTGACAAGTATATCTTGTCAAGACATGGTTCCTTTGTTGGATTTGGTTATGTATGTAATGGAATGATTAGATTAAATTTGAATTATCCTTTGTTTAATGATTCTGCTTGTATGGTTACTTCTAGTCATAGTAATGGTTTAAGTAAATCTGAATTATGGCATGCTAGACTAGGACATGTTCATTACAAGAGAATGAAAGATATGTCTAGAATGAGTTTAATACCTGCTTTTGATATGACACATGAAAGTTGCAAAACATGTATGTTAACAAAGATCACTAGACATCCATTTAAGAGTGTTAACAGGGAAAGCAAAGTATTAGATCTCATACATAGTGATTTATGTGATTTTCATGCCAATCCTTCACTAGGACATAATAAGTATGTCATTACTTTTATTGATGATGCATCTAGATATTGTTATGTCTATCTACTGCATGCTAAACATGAAGCTCTAGATAAATTTAAAATTTATAAACAAGAAGTAGAACTTCAAAGACAAGATTTGATAAAAGTATTTCGTACTGATAGAGGTGGTGAGTATTATGATCCAGTTTATTTTCAATCGACTGGAATAATCCATCAAACCACGGCTCCTTACACGCCACAACAGAATGGTGTGGCTGAAAGGAAGAATAGGACTTTAAAGGAAATGGTGAATTCCATGTTATCCTATTCTGGACTAAGTGAAGGGTTTTGGGGTGAGGCTATGTTGACAGCCTGTTATATTCTGAATAGAACTCCAAACAAAAACAGCAAACAAACACCTTATGAAATTTGGACCAAGAAGGTACCAAATTTGACTTATTTAAGGGTTTGGGGCTGTAGAGCAATTGAAAGATTGACTGAACCCAAAATGAAAAATCTGGGTGAGAAAGGTATAGATTGTATCTTCATTGGGTATGCTGAGCATTCCAAGTGTTATAGGTTTTATGTTATAGAACCTAATGATTATGTGTCGGTGAACTCTATAATAGAGTCAAGAGATGCAATATTTGATGAAGAACGGTTTACGTCTATACCAAGACCAAGAGGTATGATTCAGCCATCTTCTAGTAAGATAGTTGAAGATGATGTTGAAGGTACTGATGATGTACCTGGTCCATCTGTTCCTAGGAAAAGCACTAGGACAAGAAAAGCTAAGTCTTTTGGGTCTGATTTTCAACTTTATTTAGTTGAAGGAACAAGAGATACGACTTTATCTCAACGTGAATATTGCCTCATTATTGAGGAGGATCCAAGGACTTTGAGTGAAGCAATGGCTTCTAGGGATGTTGCTTTCTGGAAAGAAGCAATTCAAAGTGAGATTGATTCTATCATGCAGAATGATACTTGGGAAGTCACTGATTTGCCTCCTGGATGCAAAGCATTAGGAAGTAAATGGATCCTTAAAAGGAAGATGAAAGTGGTTGGAAGCATAGATAAATATAAAGCCAGATTGGTTATCCAAGGTTTTAGACAAAAGGAGGGCATTGACTTCTTTGATACTTATGCTCCTGTTGCTAGGATTTCCACTATTAGATTATTGTTAGCTCTTGCAGCCATACATGATCTAGTTATTCACCAAATGGATGTAAAAACTGCATTCTTAAATGGTGATTTGGATGAGGAAATTTACATGAAACAACCTGAAGGGTTTGTGATGCCTGGACATGAAAACAAGGTATGTAAATTGAAGAAATCATTGTATGGTCTGAAACAAGCACCAAAACAATGGCATCAAAAGTTTGATGATGTGGTCTTGTCTAATGGTTTTTCTTTAAACCAAGCTGACAAGTGTGTGTATAGCAAATTTGATGCTTCTGGTAAAGGAGTAATAATTTGCTTATATGTGGATGACATGTTGATCTTTGGTACTGACCAAGATCAAGTTGATAAGATAAAGGATTTCTTGTCATCTAATTTTGATATGAAAGATCTGGGAGAAGCTGAGGTGATTCTTGGTATTAGAATCAAAAGAGGAAACAAGGGTATCTCTATTTCTCAATCACACTATATTGAGAAGATACTGACAAAGTTTAACTTTGCTAATTGTTCTCCTGTTTATACTCCTGTAGATCCTACTGTGAAGTTTCGACCTAATAAAGGAAATCCAGTGTCTCAACTGGAATACTCTAGAGCTATTGGATGTCTTATGTATGCCATGATTAGCACTAGACCAGATATAGCTTTTGCTGTGGGAAAGCTTAGTAGATACACTAGTAATCCTGGTGCTCTACATTGGCAAGCTCTGGGTCGAGTATTTCAGTATCTGAAAGGAACCATGGATTATGGTTTAACTTATAGTGGTTATCCTTCTGTTTTAGAAGGTTATTCCGATGCCAGTTGGATAAATAACATAGAGGATCACTCTTCTACGAGTGGTTGGGTATTCCTTCTTGGAGGAGGTGCTATTTCTTGGGCTTCAAAGAAACAGACTTGTATTACAAACTCAACTATGGAGTCTGAATTTGTTGCTTTAGCTGCAGCTGGTAATGAAGCTGAGTGGCTGAGGAATTTGATTTATGAAATTCCTTTGTGGCCTAAACCGATATCTACCATTTCTATCAGATGTGATAGTGCTGCTACCTTGGCTAGGGCTTATAGTCAAGTGTACAATGGCAAGTCTAGACACTTAGGTGTTAGACATAGCATGATTCGTGAGCTTATCATGAATGGTGTGATATCTGTGGAGTTTGTAAAAACTCAACTGAATTTAGCCGACCATTTAACCAAAGGGTTAGCAAGAGATCTCGTACGCAAGGCGGCTATTGGGATGGGTTTGAAGTCCACCTAATTAAATCCTTGTATCAAGATACCCAATTCCCATCTAACGTAATGTTAAATGCTGAATTCAATGAGGAAAGCTTGATATATTTGGATTGGAACACATAATTACATCATCCCACGGTATGTGTTCAGAACTGTAAGATAAAGGAGGTTGAAATTATATTTCTTAATGGTTTTTTGACAAATTGCATGTGCAGGTGCAAGAGTAAAGAACCACCTATATAAGCATGAAGTTTAGCTGCTTCAAGAAGCTTGGGACTTGGCTTTGATATGCTTATTGAAGGATAGGACACAAGCTAGTAAAACATAGTGTCAAGTGGAACATGTGAATGTGTAAACTGTTGTGTATATTATCTTCATGTATTCACTATGAATAGAAGGAGTTCAATCCTTAGTGACACTCTTATATTCGAATATTTGGAATGCTAATGTACTAATGTGAAATTCAATCGTCTCGACATTTCATTTATGCATCAGTTTGTTGTTTGTTATGAGTTTGTTTTAAGTTAATCAAGATTACACTTAAATGGGGGAGGATTGTTGGTGATTTTGCATCACCGATATTATTTAAGTGTAATGGATTAATTTAGGTGACCAATGTGTAATCATGATAAATGTTCAACAAGTCGGGGTTGTGCGGAGTGCACACTTGTATGACGTTATTATGATTGCTATTCGGGGGCGAAGCCCCGAATGACGGGGGTCCGGGGGCAGCGCCCCTGGTAGCAGGGTCCAAGGGGCAGCGCCCCTGGCTGGGGTCGAGCTGAATTGGCGGTTAATTTAACTGTTATTGCAGTTATAACCGGCCATCAGTTTTTGGTCATATAATGAGTATTCTGGTTCTGGTCATAACGAACAAAACATATTCTCAAGTTCAAATCTGAGTTTTATCCGATTAGAGATTTCGGTAGAACCACCGAAATACTTCAATCTGATAGTGTTTACACGACTCTCAGATTACTGTGATCATAATTTCCTAACAATACAGACTACTCAATGGGCAGTACACCGGCGATCGGCATTGACCTGGGAACAACTTACTCGTGTGTCGCTGTTTGGAAGAATGATCGGATTGAAATCGTACCGAATGATCAAGGCAATAGAACAACACCATCATGTGTTGCTTTCACTCGTGCAGATCGTCTCATTGGCGATGCTGCCAAGAATCAGCAATCAATGAATTCTAGAAACACCATCATTGGTCAGTTTTTTTATTTGCTCATAACAAGTTATGTATTTTAGTTTATGATTCTTAATTATGCTATCATGTATCGTTATATCGTTATGAATTTTACCTAAATTCTTTCATATGTGCATGATGCATGAGTCTGAAAACTAAAAGTTGAGTCTCGGATATATTCTACTTGATCCTTATCTGCATATTCCGTATTAGTTCGCAATTTAATAGCCATAATTAACTATCTGTTAATATTTATATTTTCAGATGCTAAAAGGTTAATTGGAAGGAATTACAGTGATTCCAAAGTGCAAGAAGACATGAAATTGTGGCCTTTCAAGGTGATACAAGGGCCTTCCGACGCACCAAAGGTTGTTGTCACCTACAAAGGTCAATGTTGGGTTTCTTGATTCGATGATACAAAACAATAAAGAATGAAACATCAAAGGCTTAAAGTGACAGAGAAGAAATCTACAAAAAGATGGAAGGACTTGCTTGCAAAAGAAGATTTATTAATTAGTCCTTCGTAGAGATTTGTAAACCCTAATCCTCTAGTATATAAAGAGGACAAGGGATGTAGGTTTTCATAACTAAGTCTTCCATTATGTAGTCATTAAAGGTGTGTGTGTGTATCTAGGCGTCAAGTCCTCTAAGTGGACGCCTAGGGTTTGTGTAGTTTAGCCTCAAGGATCTTTGATCCCTGTTACAAGTTTAGTGTAACCGTATTATTCCGATCAAATAATATTTGAGGCTTGGAGTGATTATAAAGATAAACCTTGTGTCAATAACTTTGATTTGTTTTATTCCGCTGCGTATCATGTTTATTGTCATTGTTATTGTTAACCCTAGAGGCTCAAAACGATCTCAAGGAGTCCTAATAAACTCCACAATTGGTATCAGAGCTTGGGGAGCTCGTTACTTAGGGATTCACAAGGTTTTATTGGTCGAAGAATGGCGAAAAGAAAAAAAAATTCGAAGCTGAAATTTTTCGTATATGTTTCTGCAGCACTGTTTTGTAACGATCATAACTTTTTCGTTAACCGTTGGATCGTGACGAAATTTTAGGTGGACGTTCTTTATATATTCATCTAACTTTTCACCGAAGGGATTTTCGATCTGAGCTTCCAGTAAAAAGTTATTCATTGTCAAAGTTGGCTGCTGAAGGGTTTTCAGAAACTGGTTTAATAATTCGAATTTTTGGGTTTTCATGCATATTCAACTTCTTGAATTTGTGTTACTTGTTCTAATTCTTGATGGAGGTTGTTTATACATTGTGTGGTGTTTATGATTCATGGTTAGAAGCAGCTCTCCTAGTGTTTTTATGAAACCACTGATAGTGTTTTTATGAAACCACTGTGATAGTGTATTCTCGAAACCACTGATAGTGTATTCTCGAAACCACTGATAGTGTATTCTCGAAACCACTGATAGTGTATTCTCGAAACCATTGATAGTGTTTTTCTGAAACCACTTCTAGTGTTTTTCTAAAACCACTTCTAGTGTTTTTCTGAAACCACTTCTAGTGTTTTTCTGAAACCACTCCTAGTGTTTTCTCGAAACCACTGCTAGTGTTATCTCAATTCCACTGCTGGTGTTTCTTGCGTTATTCGTTTATGTTAATGAGGTTTTGGAATTGAGGGGAAGTTGTACATGTTTTTAGTACTGATATTTTTGGTGACACACACATGGGATTTTGGTTCACACACACAAGGAGTTTGGTTATTTGATCTTAAAGGTTTTAAAAAGGCTCGTATTTGGTTTATTGGACTAGTTGATTACGAAGACGGTTGAATATCACTAATTTGATGTTGTAGTTGAGTTTCACAGGTTTGTGTTCTTATCATATCTCAAAGTGGGTGTTACACTTTGGAGATAACTTGTTCGTGCTTACAGGATGTTGACGAAGACTTGCAAAATCTAGTTTTCATAGGTCAAGGGGTGGATGGATGAAGACCTAGTTAATATCACTTAAAGGAGTTACATTGTAGTGCTCAGTGTCTCATTGAAGATGAGGATTTTGTCAAGAGATTGCGGTCTACTTATATGGTGTTAGTATAAGTTTGGAGTCACGTGGATAAACAAGACATAAGATACAAGTTTGGGTTATTTTACTTCTTCATCAAATTCGTTATACTTGGTTTTCTTCACTAGTGATCATTACATAGAGCTTACTGATTTGAAGAATCATTTTCATGCACCACTCAATGGGAAGTTTTTACTGCTTACATTCTCTATTTGTTGATAACAAAAAGGGGAAGAAATATTGGAGTGGCGTAGCATGGATTAAGGGGAAGACAAAGGAAGACAAGAATGTTTCATTCATGGTGAGATTTAATTATCTCAACTTCTGCTACTTCGTCTAGGGAAGTTCGTACAAGAATCATGTTTGTTTTGTCATCATCAAATAGGGGAAGATTGTTGGGTTTCTTGATTCGATGATACAAAACAATAAAGAATGAAACATCAAGGGCTTAAAGTGACAAAGAAGAAATCTACAAAAAGATGGAAGGACTTGCTTGCAAAAGAAGATTTATTAATTAGTCCTTCGTAGAGATTTGTAAACCCTAATCCTCTAGTATATAAAGAGGACAAGGGATGTAGGTTTTCATAACTAAGTCTTCCATTATGTAGTCATTAAAGGTGTGTGTGTGTATCTAGGCGTCAAGTCCTCTAAGTGGATGCCTAGGGTTTGTGTAGTTTAGCCTCAAGGATCTTTGATCCCTGTTACAAGTTTAGTGTAACCGTATTATTCCGATCAAATAATATTTGAGGCTTGGAGTGATTATAAAGATAAACCTTGTGTCAATAACTTTGATTTGTTTTATTCCGCTGCGTATCATGTTTATTGTCATTGTTATTGTTAACCCTAGAGGCTCAAAACGATCTCAAGGAGTCCTAATAAACTCCACAGTCAAGAGCAGGAATTTACGGCTGAAGAAATTTCATCCATAATTCTTGGCAAGATGAAAGAAACCGCTGAGGCATACCTAGGAGAAGATGTGAAAGAAGCTGTCATAACAGTCCCTGCTTATTTTAATAATTCACAACGTCAAGCTACCAAGGATGCAGGGAGTATTGCTGGCTTAAATGTCATCCGCATGATCAACGAACCTACTGCCGCTGCAATAACTTATGGTCTAGACAGTAAGAAGTCTCTCAAGCTGAATGTTGTCGTCTTTGACTTGGGTGGTGGTACTTTTGATGTTTCTCTGATGTCCATTGAGGGAGCGGGTCGTAACAAGTTTGAGGTGATAGCTGTTTCGGGTAATACTCGTTTAGGAGGTGAGGATTTTGATAATCGCATGGTGGATCACTGTGTTCGCGAATTCAAAAGAAGATTTGACAAGGATGTGAAAGGGAACCAAAGAGCATTGGGGAGGTTGAGAGCAGCTTGTGAGAACGCAAAAAGGATTCTCTCATCCGCTACTGAGACGTCGATCGAATTGGATTCCTTGCATGAGGGGATTGACTTTTCAATAAAATTTACTCGAGCTAAATTCGAAGATCTTAACATGAGCTTGTTCAAGAGTTGCATTGAGACTCTAGACAAGTGTTTAAAGGATGCAAGTATGGATAAATTACGCGTAGATGAGATTGTTCTAGTAGGTGGCTCAACTAGGATACCGATGGTCCAACGTATGTTGCAAGAATATTTTAATGGGAAGGAGCTTTGTAAGAGTGTCAATCCTGATGAAGCTGTTGCATATGGTGCAGCGGTTCTGGCTGCAAAGTTGAGTGGAAAAAACAGTGTTCGTGATTTTGTGCTTGTTGACGTCACTCCCTTGTCACTTGGTATAGAATCACTTGGAGAATTGTTTCATGTTATGATCCCACATAACACTCCAATACCTACGAAGAAATATCAAACTGTTTTTCCAGCTTATGACTACCAATCGGAGGCATTTTTCCAGGTGTATCAGGGTGAAAGAGCAAGATCTAGGGATAACCATTTGTTGGGGAACTTTACAATTTCTGGAATTCCTCCTGCCCCCTTCCAGTATTCGGAAATCGAGACTTGCTTTGACATAGATGCAAACGGTATCCTCACAGTCACAGCGAAGATATTATCGACTGGTAAGACGGAAAAACTCATCATTACTAACAAAAATGGAAGACTCTCAACGTTAGAGATTGAAAATATGGTAAAAGATTCCGAAAAGTACAAAGACGAGGACGAAGAATTCAAGAAGAAAGCATATACATACCAGGCATCACAGGGTTTCACATATCACCATGAGAATTCGAGAGAAAAGCTTCAGCAACGAGAATTCGAGAGGAAAGCATATGCATACTATGCATCAGAGGATTACTTAAATTGCATGAACAATAAACACATGCGCCCGAAGAGCTTGAAGAACAAGTTAACCGACTGGTGCAGACGCTTAATTAATTAAGTTTGAACATTAGTAACATATATCCCAGATGTGAGTTTTTGTTTTATCAACATGCTTTTCATGTGTTGTTGCGTTTGCACTTTTTTTTACATCTTTGGAAACTGTTGGATATTTTAGTGTAATTGGATTAACTTGTTTTGACCAATTTCATCATAATAATACATCATTTAGGTTTGGAGGTGTGGAGTGCATACCTACTTGAATTTATTATGATCTTAGGGGCGAAGCCCCTAAGGGACGGGGGTCCGGGGGCAGCGCCCCTGGTAGCAGGGTCCAAGGGGCGGCAACCCCTGGCAGGGTCCAAGGGGCAGAGCCCCTGGCTGGGGTCGAGCTGAAGTTGCTATGTAAAAATTGCTGCTGAAGTTGTGTTTCTGTCGAAATACAATGGATTCTGCTGAAGTTGTATTTCTGCTGAAATACAATGGATTCTGCTGAAGCCATTGATTCTGCTGAAGTGTTGTTCCTCAGAAATTAAGTTTCGGAAATTGAGGGACACAATTTGACAACTTGGAAACCCTAAAACTGCTTTGGCAGTTATCCCGTATTATAGTTATATATACGGTTTATTTGGTCAGATTAACATAACGGTTCAATATATCTCAGATACACAAACATACAGAAAATTCTCAACTCTGAATTGTATCCGATTGAATACTTCGGTAGAACCGCCGAATTGATTCGATCTGAAAGTGTTCACACGCCTTTCAGAGTATTAAACATATCCATTGGTGTTCGTTATTACTACATATCCCCTACAAAGATCGAATCAATTTAGATGATGAACCCTGATTCTGTGAAAGATCTGAACAAGACGTTTGCAAAGTTGGAGAAGTTTTCTGGGCAGGATTTTCGTAGATGGCAAAAGAAGATGCATTTTTATCTCACGAATCTGAAAGTGGTATATGTTCTGAGTACCCCGTGCCCTGAGGCTGTTGAGAATGAAACGCTGGAACAGACTCGTAATCGTTCTAAGTGGGAAAACGCAGACTACATATGTCGTGGTCATATTCTTAACGGTATGTCTGATTCCTTATTTGATATTTATCAAAACGTAGAGTCTGCAAAAGAATTATGGGATACCCTAGAAGCCAAATACATGGCAGAAGACGCGTCTAGTAAGAAATTCCTAGTTGGTAATTTTAATAACTATAAAATGGTAGACACTAGGCCTGTCATGGAACAGTACCACGAATTGCAAAGGATATTAGGACAGTTTGCGCAATATGATATGAAAATGGATGAATCAATTTTTGTCTCTAGTATCATAGATAAACTGCCCCCCTCTTGGAAGGATTTTAAAAACAATCTGAAACATAAGAAAGAGGAACTGAATCTGGTTGAACTTGGAAGTCATTTCCAAATTGAACAGTCCATACGTGATATGGAAAAGGGTTCTTTGGTGGTACTAAAACCATGGCTGGTTCTTCTGTGAACATGGTGGAGGAGGGTGAATCCTCTAAGGCTGGTAAAGGGAAACGAAAATGGCAAAGCAATAACAACAAAGGTTCTGATAAGAAACCAAAAGTGACTTGTTGGAAGTGTGGGAAACCCGGACACTTTAAGAAAGATTGCAGGTCTAAGGGTGGAGGTAAAGGAAAAAACGAGGCTGGTGCTAGTGGATCCAAGGATCCTGGAAAGCAATCAGGTTTGTTTTTGGTACCTACTGATCATTCTGTTGAAAATTATTATGTATCAATAATTTCTGAAACATTCTATGTACAGGATGATGATTTATCATGGTGGGTGGATTCAGGAGCAACATGTCATGTATGCAAAAATCTTCAATGGTTCAAGGACTTTAAGCCAATTGAAGATGGATCTTTATTAAAGATGGGCAATGTTGCAACTGAACCGATTAAAGGACTAGGATCTGTTAATCTAGTCTTTACTTCTGGAAACTCTTTACTTTTAAACAATGTTGTGTATGTACCTGGTATTCGTAAGAACTTAGTATCTGGTATTGTATTAAATAATTGTGGCTACAAGCAAGTCTTGGAAAGCGACAAGTACATATTGTCTAGACATGGTGCCTTTATTGGCTTTGGATATTTGAATGGCATGTTTAAATTAAATTTGGATGTGTCGTTTATTAATAATTCTGTTTGCATGGCTTCTACTAGTTCTAGCAATAATTGTGGTAAATCTGAATTATGGCATGCTAGACTAGGACACGTACATTACAAGAGAATGAAAGACATGTCAAAAATGAGTCTAATACCTGCTTTTGAATTGAATGGTGAAAAGTGTAAAACTTGTGTGTTGACTAAGATAACTAGACAACCTTTCGCCAAAAATGTCATTAGAGATACTAAGGTATTAGAACTTGTACACAGTGATTTGTGTGATTTTCATTCAACTCCATCACTTGGTAATAAAAAGTATGTGGTTACTTTTATTGACGATGCTACTAGATATTGCTATGTTTACTTGTGTCATACAAAATATGAAGCTCTTGATAAGTTTAAAATTTATAAAGAGGAAGTAGAGCTTTATCATGGTGTGAAGATTAAAACGCTTCGCACTGATAGGGGAGGTGAATATTATGATCCAGTATATTTTCAATCTACTGGTATAATACATCAGACCACTGCTCCATATACACCACAACAAAATGGTATATCTGAAAGAAAGAATAGGACATTAAAAGAAATGGTTAATTCCATGATATGCTATTCTGGCCTTAGTGATGGATTTTGGGGTGAGGCTATGTTGACAGCCTGTTATTTATTAAATAGAGTTCCTAATAAAAGGAACAAGATAACCCCTTATGAACTTTGGTATAAAAAGGCACCAAAACTGAGTTATCTTAGAGTTTGGGGCTGTAGAGCTGTGGTAAGATTGACTGATCCTAAAATAAATAATATAGGTCAAAGAGGTATAGATTGTGTATTCACTGGCTATCCTGAGAATTCTAAGTGCTATAGATTCTATGTCATAGAACCTAATGATTATGTATCCGTGCACTCTGTTATTGAGTCACGAGATGCTGATTTTGGCAATGAGGATAGGTTTACATCTTTACCTAAACCCGCAGACATGATTGCAAGTTCTAGTAACCTTGGTGCATCTGACCAAGTGACTGTTTCTCCTACTGAGCCTTCTGAGCTTAGGAGGAGTGTAAGAGCAAGAAAAACCAAATCTTTTGGTGGCGATTTCCAACTATATCTGGTCGAAGGATCAAGGAATGAAATTCAATTTCAATATCAATATTGTTTCAATGTTGATGAAGATCCTAGGACCTACAGTGAAGCTATGGCTTCAAGGGATGCTGCATTTTGGAAAGAGGCAATCCAAGATGAGATTGATTCTATAATGCACAATAATACGTGGAAACCGTCTGATTTACCACCTGGTTTTAAACCATTGAATAGTAAATGGATCTTCAAAAGGAATATGAAGGTGGATGGAAGCATAGACAAGTATAAAGCCAGATTGGTTATCCAAGGCTTTAGACAAAAGGAAGGTATTGATTTCTTTGATACATATGCTCCTGTTGCTAGGATTACCACCATTAGATTATTGTTAGCACTTGCGGCTATACATAATCTTGTAATTCACCAAATGGATGTTAAAACAGCCTTTCTGAATGGTGAATTGGATGAAGAGATTTACATAAGACAACCTGGAGGTTTTGTCATGCCTGGTAACGAAAATAAGGTATGTAAATTGGTTAAGTCTCTTTATGGCTTGAAGCAAGCTCCTAAGCAGTGGCATCAGAAATTTGATGATGTTATCTTGTCTAATGGTTTTGCATTAAACCAAGCAGACAAGTGTGTATACAGCAAGTTTGATACCTCTGGTAAAGGAGTAATTATTTGCTTGTATGTTGATGACATGTTGATCTTTGGTACTGACCAAGATCAAGTTGATGCAACAAAAGAATTCTTGTCCTCTAAATTTGAGATGAAGGACTTGGGGGAGGCTGATGTGATTCTTGGTATTAAGATCATACGTGGAGAACATGGCATTACTATCTCTCAATCACATTATATTGAGAAGATGTTGGATAAATTTAATCTGAAAGATTGTTCTCCAATAGGTACTCCTATGGATCCCACAACAAAACTTGTGCCTAATAAAGGTGTTGCTGTGAATCAACTTGAATATTCAAGGGCTATTGGATCTTTAATGTATGCCATGATTAGTACTAGACCTGATATAGCCTTTGCTGTTGGAAAGTTGAGTAGATATACTCACAATCCAGGTTTAATCCATTGGCGAGCAATTAATCGAGTATTTATGTACTTGAAAGGAACAATGGATTATGGTTTGACTTATAGTGGATTCCCTTCTGTTCTTGAAGGTTATTCAGATGCAAGTTGGATTTCCAATCAGGAAGATCATTCTTCCACAACTGGTTGGGTATACCTACTTGGAGGTGGTGCCATTTGCTGGGCATCTAAAAAGCAAACTTGCATAACTGATTCAACAATGGAATCTGAGTTTGTGGCATTAGCAGCAGCTGGTAAAGAAGCTGAATGGCTAAGGAACTTAATTTATGAAATTCCATTGTGGCCTAAACCGATATCATCCCTTTCTATCAGATGTGATAGTCAAGCTACTTTGGCTAAGGCATACAGTCAAGTATATTGATGAGTGTCTAAATACTCATCAGTTTTGTACAAAATAAACTGCAAATTCATCTGAAAACACTCAGAAACACATCAAAATGATCAAAATATCACAAATCAGTGTTTTATGTGTTTCAAATGCAAAAATATCAAAATCAGATGAAAAACATATCAAATTTGCAAAAATTGCAGTTTCAGTCCCCCAAGTTTCAAAAGTTGTCAAAAATAGTCCCTGAGCCATAATTTCAAAAGCAAAAGTCACCAAAGGTCCTTTTAGAATCAAAAGTTGTCAAAATAAGTCCTTTGGTGAAAAATATGAAAAGTTTGAGAAAATTACAACTTTGGTCCCTCAACTTTCAAAATTGGCAGAAATGGCCCCTGGAAAATTGCAAAATGGCAACATTGGTCCTTAAACTTTCTGAAAGTGTTACTTTTGGTCCCTTGAAACAAGTTTGAGATGTTGGCAGCTTAGGTCCCTACATTTTCAGAATTTACACCATTAGTCCCTCTAGTTCTAAACCCTTTTAACCCATTATGACCCCTTGCACCATTTTGGCCCCTGTCAACTGAATTGTGAACCCCCATCTTATATTAGCCACTTGGGTCAAACTCTGGTCAATCTTCTCACCCGCCAAAAAGTCACCACTCTCAACCTGCTTCTCTGCAATTTAGCTAAGCCCATCCCCCCTCCTCCAATCACTCATCCCATGTCCCCTCCACCTTTGCAAACCTCCAAACTTCATTAATTACACCCCCCCCCCCTCTCACTCAACCCCCAATGGGCAGAAAAGAGTTTTGGCGCCAAAACATGTTTAAACGGCCATGATCAAATTGAAGATATCCAAGGGCTAGGATTGGTGGGAAATATTCAGAAGTGAGAGAAGATGAGCTGGGATATAAAAAGAAAGCAAAGAGAAGAAGAGAAGTAGTAGATGTTTTAGTTTTATTTTACTCTTATGTCGTTTTTTATCATAATGTCTTAGTTTACTTTTAAAGCTGTAATCTTTTGTTTTTAATCACTAAACTAAAGTTATATTGTCAGTTTGATTAAGTTTTAAGCATTAATTCCAAGTTTTATTTCACTTCTTCTTTATATGCTTACTGTTGAACAATCTAATTTCCATTTCATAAACCCAAGCTTCAATAAGCTTGTGTATCAGTTTATAAAAGCTTAGATAAGCTTTTTATAGCTTTTCATAAGCTTAAAGTTAAGTTTCAAACCATTTTGATCTCTGGTCAACATAAGTCAAATTAAGCTCAAAATGGAAATGCAGATGGAATTTGGGTGATGCAGTGACAGGATTGGGTTGTTTTAGATTCAGTTGGTGCGATATTGAGTAGATTAGTGGTTTATGGTTCATGGTTCAGTTGCTAGCAATAGTTGCTTTGGACTCTTGTAAGTGGTTTTCACAATTTCTATGCATTATATGTAATTGTAGTTTAAATCTGCTATTATCTGTTCTAACAGTAGTATTTAGGTTGTCTCAAGTTAATTTGATCATATTCATAAGTTGGTTCTGTGTTTAGAGTTGTTTTAATTTGCATATCAGTTGTACAAGGGTGTTTGGAATAACTGTTATACCTGTTCTCTAGACTTGCTCAGTGGTTAAAACTTATTGGTGCAAGTTTGTTTAGTCATATTAGACTCATTTGAGTCTTAGTTTGTGTCTGCAACACCATATAAGTCAAATCTCTTTTGAAACTGCTTCAACAGTCCACTGTTGTGGATTTTAGGAGAGCAAATCTCATTTTGTGTTCAAAAGTCTCAAACAAAGCTTGCATTTCACTTATTACAACAAATAACATCAATATCAGTGTAGAAATCAAGTTCAAAATTCATGAAAGTCAAACCTTCAGTCTATCTTAAAAAGTCAAAAACAAAGTGAAAGTCAGTTTTGAGCCATCTTGGGTGAATTTTCATGAGTTCAATCTTGAGCCAATCTCAGTGAGAATTGGCATTTCAAAAAGTTAAGCTGGTGTAATTTCTTGTTATCAATTTATCAGAATTTTGCAATTTTTTTATAAGCTCCAAATAAGCCCTTATTTCAGGCCAAATATGCCCTGCTCCATGGGTCAGTGAATACTGAGTTTTTCTCAGTGTTTGCAGCTAGTGCACAGGGCTCAAAAGAGCTTTTCATGGCCTGATTTTTGGCACAATTGATCTCAACCAGGTCTAGTGTAGATCCCAAGTTCTGGTTTCCAGTTTTGGCTTATTGGCTAGCTTATTCATAAGCTCAAACTTGCCTACCCTTTACTGTTTTTAAGCAAAATCTCAAAACATCAAATCTTTGCAATTGGGAATTCAGAGGTTATAGCTAGTTGTCACTTGTTGCTTTTGAGTTCCTTTAGCATATCCAAGCTTCTGTTTAAGTGTGGTGGTCTTTAGGTAGCTTTTGGCTTATTGGAAGTGCTTATTTCAAGCTCATTTCACATCAGATCCTAAATCCTCCACATAAGCACTTGTTTTCTCATTTTTCTTAGTTTCCTAATATTATTTTAAGCATTTCCTGAATTTTTCAGATTTTTCCTAGCTTGTTTGGTATTTTTCTGCATTTTATTTAGTTTTTAAGCATTTTTAAATAGCTTTTAATACAAAAAATTAGAAAAAGGTTCAAAAAAATAATTTTCCAATTTTCTTAAGTTTAGATAAATATAAAAAGCCAAAAAAGTATTTTTCCATATTTTTCTTAGTTAAATTTGTATTTTTAGATAATTTAAATAGTTTTAAATAGTATTTAATTCCTAGAAAATAGAAAAATAACCAAAAAAATACAAAAATAGTTTTTAAAATTCTCTTTTGATATTTTAGACTTTTCCATTTCATAATTTTATTTTTCTAGTTTAATTTCCTAATTTCTTGTATTTTAGGTAATTATTAAATAGTTAAAAATAGTTTTTAATTAATAATAATTAGATAATTAGTGATAAAAATAATTTTCTTTTTCCATAAATTTTCTTTTATCATTAGGATTGTTAAAATGTATTTTTCATATTTTTAGGACCTTTATTTCTTAGATTTCACTTTTTATTTTTGTACGTTTACGTTATTTTTAATTTAAACGTACGTTTTAGGTTTTAAACGTTCATCACTTTAAATATAGTGATAGCGTTTATTTAATAGGTTTTATCTTTTTAATTTTCTTTAATTTACATTTAAGCCGTCTTTATTTGTTGGCTTTTTCCGTAGTTAACATCATATTCAGAATCCTTTTCCCGTTCAAATTCCTCGATCACTATTCGTGAGATAATCCATTGCACAACTCGCTGGGACATAACGACCCGGGGAAACTCTGTACTCCTCTGATCTTAATTGCATTAGTGTTTGAGCAGTTTTTAGTCTTTTAGACTTGACTGTTTAGCACCGATCATATATAATGGGAAGTCTAGACACATAGGTGTTAGACATAGCATATTACGTGATCTTATCACGAATGGTGTGATATCTGTGGTGTTTGTGAAAACACAACACAATTTAGCCGATCATTTAACCAAAGGGTTGAATAGAGATCTCGTGAAAAATTCGGCTAAAGGGATGGGATTAAAGTCCATCAGAAATCTCTGATATCAAGATACCCAATTCCCATCTAGTATGACGCTAGGTGCTGAATTCAATGTGGAAGGCTTAATATCTAGAGATTGGAACACATTAGAAGATTCATCCCAAGGTATGTGTTCAGACCTACAAGTTAGGGAGGTTGAATGAATATATTCTTAATAGCTTTTTTGACAAATTGCATTGTAGGTGCAAGACTAAAAGAGCTACCTATATGAGCATGAAGTTTAGCCGCTTCAAGAAGCTGGGACTTGGCTTTAACATGCTTATGAAGGATAAGGACATAGGCTAGTAAAACATATGTCAAGATAGAACTACTATGTATGTAAACTTTTGTGTACATTATCTTCGTGTATTCATATTGAATTCCCAGGGTTCAATCCTAAGCGACACCCTGATATTCGAATATTTGGAATGTGTAATGTACTAATGTGAAATTCAATCGTCACGACATTTCATTTATGCAAAAGTTTGATTGTTTGAGATTACTTGTTTTAGTTAATCAAGGGTTGCACTAAAATAGGGGAGGAATGTTGGATATTTTAGTGTAATTGGATTAACTTGTTTTGACCAATTTCATAATAATAATACATCATTTAGGTTTAGAGGTGCGGAGTGCACACCTACTTGAATTTATTATGATCTTAGGGGCGAAGCCCCTAAGGGACGGGGGTCCGGGGGCAGCGCCCCTGGTAGCAGGGTCCAAGGGGCGGCAACCCCTGGCAGGGTCCAAGGGGCAGAGCCCCTGGCTGGTATGTAAAAATTGCTGCTGAAGTTGTGTTTCTGTCGAAATACAATGGATTCTGCTGAAGTTGCTATGTAAAAATTGCTGCTGAAGTTGTGTTTCTGTCGAAATACAATGGATTCTGCTGAAGTTGTATTTCTGCTGAAATACAATGGATTCTGCTGAAGCCATTGATTTTGCTGAAGTGTTGTTCCTCAGAAATTAAGTTTCGGAAATTGAGGGACACAATTTGACAACTTGGAAACACTAAAACTGCTTTGGCAGTTATCCCGTATTATAGTTATATATACGGTTTATTTGGTCAGATTAACATAACGGTTCAATATATCTCAGATACACAAACATACAGAAAATTCTCAACTCTGAATTGTATCCGATTGAATACTTCGGTAGAACCGCCGAATTGATCCGATCTGAAAGTGTTCACACGCCTTTCAGAGTATTAAACATATCCATTGGTGTTCGTTATTACTACATATTACCATGAGAATTCGAGAGAAAAGCTTCAGCAACGAGAATTCGAGAGGAAAGCATATGCATACTATGCATCAGAGGATTACTTAAATTGCATGAACAATAAGCACATGCGCCCGAAGAGCTTGAAGAACAAGTTAACCGACTGGTGCAGACGCTGAATTAATTAAGTTTGAACATTAGTAACATATATCCCAGATGTGAGTTTTTGTTTTATCAACATGCTTTTCATGTGTTGTTGCGTTTGCACTTTTTTTTACATCTTTGGAAACTTGTCGAGTATATTTTGTGTGCAGTGGTGAGTTTTCTTTTTTTTTTTTTTTTTCCTTTCGGGTTGGCCAGGGAGGTTATGAATATATTATCACCAACTTTGAAATTTTTGTTACGATGTTGATCAGCTGTGCAAAGGACAAACCCCAGCAACAGTCAGAACCAACAATTTAAGAAATTAAGCTAATCAGCAGACCACTTCTATGCCAATGATTAGATAAGGGGACAATTAGTATGTTGAATAAACTAACAGTTGATGATTTTACCATAAAGGACTTTAATGGTCTTGAACTTTAAGGATGTAACACGAACAAGAATAGAAATTATCCGTACATATTGACATTAATAACAGGTTCAGGAAAACATACCGAAGATAGAAGTTTACAACAAGAACCAGCCAAGTGCACGGTTTTACGGAAGTGAGATTAACGTATCTGACTATTCTTTGAAGGGTTATTACAAAATTTATCACTTTTTCAATTTTTCAGCTATATTATATTACATTATTCAAAATACTCAGCTATACAGTCAAGTGATGGAATTGTCCAGAAATTTCAGAGACCTGCTTTAATCACATAATACTACAGCCATTTGCATTCTCATGACTCAAAGTCTTATACCATCGGTTACCACCACTCCCGTATCCACCACCATATGGTCCACCACATCCACCGCCATATGGTCCATATCCACCACAAGATGGTCCACCATATCCACCGCCATATGGTCCATATCCACCACCATATGGTCCATATCCACCAAATCCATCACCATATGGTCCATATCCACCACCATATGGTCAACCATATCCACCACCATATGGTCCATATCCACCAAATCCATCACCATATGATCCATATCCACCAACATATCTGCTATCACCGACATCTCCAGCCGCCACTTGCTTTTTCCCCTCAATGGAATCATGGACATTGTCAGTGGCCTTTTCGTCCGCTCCCCTTTGCTTCATCCACATAAACTTCCTACAACGAAACACCAGCTCCGTTTGGTCCTCTGCTCCCTTTACCTTTTTCCACAGAAAGCCATCACCCAACCTAAATTCCAGCTTCTTAGGCCCCTTTGAAGCTTTTGGTTCTTTCGCCTATAACGAAATTGATTGGATCACAATTACAACAGATATTACTTGACCGAACCAAAATCCAAAAAAGTTAAAACATAAATTGCCCATTGAAACAACTCCAAAGCACCAATAATCAGTATACAGTATTCTGTTATGTACAACAAGATATGACTAATCCAGGACTCAAGATGAATCGAAGATAGCCTGGTTCAACAACAGGAGTTCAAGCAAATAAGAATAGAAACTCGAATTGAAGAACAATGATTGTTATTAGGAATGATGAATTGTTACAGAGAGAGAAGTAGTTTTTACACATTGATAAGCTAAATGTAAATGAAAGGAGAACTATGTATTTATACACAAAATGAAATGAAAGTTGTGGCGGGAAAAGTTGTTATTTGATTATCTGACTTGTACTCGTATCAATGCCCACTCCTTAAAGCATTGCTTGACCACATGCAACTCAAGCATTCAAATCAAATTCAGGGAACCTTGCAGCCATGTCATCATATAACTCCCAAGTAGCATCCTCAGGACTTTCATTGACCCATTGAACAAGAACATAAACTGCTGCAACGTTGCCCTTTTTAGCCATTCTTCTATCTAGGACAGCATATGGTGCCATAGCTATGACCCCATCTGAATCACATTGTGGAAGCTTAGCAGGTTCATGTGGAAGATCACCTCTGAACTTTTTGAGCTGTGATACATGGAAGACTGAGTGAATTTGAGAACCCACTGGTAACTTCAATTGATATGCTACCTGCCCAACCTTGGCCATTACTCTAAAAGGACCATAATACTTTGGTGCTAGTTTGTGATGTTTGTGTTGTCTAAGTGTTGACTGTCTATATGGTTGGAGTTTCAACAAGACCCAATCATTAATGTCAAACACCCTTTCTGTTCTGTGCTTATCTGCCATTGACCTTATTCTGTCTTGTGCCCGTTGCAAATGGAACTTCAATAACTTGACTGCAGCTTCCCTTGCAATTAAAGATCTATCCACTGTGTGATTGGCACTATCACCAGCAGTATATGAGATATGAGCTGGAGGAGCTTGACCATAGAGAACTTGATAAGGAGTAGTGTTGATGGCAGTATGAAAGGAAGTGTTGTACCAATATTCTGCAAGTGGAATCCATTGAGCCCACTCCTTAGGATTGTCCCCACACATACACCTTAAGTAGCATTCAACACACCTGTTCACTACCTCAGTTTGTCCATCTGTTTGGGGATGGTAAGCTGAGCTCATGTGCAATTTGACCTTCAACAGCTTGAACAATTCAGACCAAAACCTACTAAGAAAGATGGTGTTCCTGTCACTGATGATCACCTTAGGCAGGCCATGTAACTTGTAAACATTGTCCAGAAAAGCTTGTGCTACTGAGACTGCTGTATAAGGGTGAGTAAGAGGAATGAAATGACTGTACTTACTCAATCTATCTACTACCACCATGAGGACTGTTTTACCTTTTGACATAGGCAACCCATCCACAAAGTCCATAGAAATACTAGTCCAAACTTGATCAGGAATAGGTAAAGGTTGTAATAATCCTGGGTAAGGAACTAACTCTGGTTTGAACCTTTGGCAAACACTGCAATTTCTGACCCAATCTTTGACCTCTTTCCTCATTTTGCTCCAATAAACTTGTGCAGCCATCCTCTTAAGTGTAGTTTGCATACCAGAATGGCCTCCTTGTGAACCAGCATGAAAGAAAGTAAACAACTCTTGTCTCAAGTGTTTGTCATCAGCTACTACCAATTTACCCTTTCTCAATAATTTTTGTGAAGACCACTCATAATGCTTGACTGATTGAGGATCTTGTTGTAGCTTAAGGATAATTGACTTTAACTTGGTATCACTTGACCACCCATTTTCAATCTTTTTGTACACATCAGCAGATAAACTGGTTACCACCATCTGTAACATTTCTCCAGTATTTGGCAACCTGGATAGTGCATCTGCTGCAACATTTTCAGACCCCCTTTTGTATACAATTTCATAATCATAACCCATGAGTTTAGGGAGTCATTTCCGTTGGGTTGGTGTGGAGAATCTCTGGTTCATTAAGTATTTCAGGCTTAGGTGATCAGTTTTGATGATGAAATGTCTATCCATTAGATAACCCCTCCATTTTTCCAATGCCTGTATGACTGCCAAAAATTCTTTTTCATAAGTAGACAAGGAGTGGTGTTTAGAGGATAAAGCTTTACTCATGAAGGCAATTGGGTGTCCTTTTTGTAACAAAACAGCTCCTATGCCTACCCCTGAAGCATCAGTCTCAATCACAAAGGTTTCATTGAAATCAGGCATTTGCAACACTGGAGCACTCATCATTGCTTGTTTGAGTGTATCAAAGGCCAATTGAGCAGTTTCATCCTACTTAAAAGCATTTTTCTTCAACAATGCAGTCAAAGGTTGACTAATGACAGCATAATCTCTAACAAATCTTTTGTAGTAACCTGTTAACCCCAAAAATCCTCTCAACTGTTTCAAGGTTTTTGGTGTAGGCCACTGTTTCACTGCTTCCACTTTAACAGGATCAGTTGCTACCCCTTTATCAGTTATGATATGACCCAAATACTCCACATGTGTAGCCCCAAAAAGACATTTACTTTGTTTGGCATATAACTGATGATCTCTCATTGTCTGCAACACTATCCTAAGATGTGTTGTATGAGCTTCCAGTGATGGGTTGTAGACCAAGATGTCCTCAAAGAAAACAAGCAAAAACTTCCTCAAATAGGGTCTAAAAACAGAATTCATGAGAGCCTGAAATGTAGAAGGAGCGTTAGTGATTCCAAAAGGCATGACTAAGAATTCATAATGCCCTTCATGTGTTTTGAAAGCAGTCTTAGATATATCATCCTCATACATCCTAATTTGATGGTAACCAGACCTCAAATCCAACTTAGAGAAGATTGCAGACCCATGTAATTCATCAATGAGCTCTTCAATGAGTGGAATTGGGAATTTATCTTTGATGGTGTGTTTATTTAGTTGCCTGTAATCAATGCACATACGCCAACTTCCATCCTTCTTTTTGACCATAACAATGGGTGATGCAAATGAACTTTGACTATGCCTTATAACTCCGGATTCCAAAAGCTCTTTGACCATTACTTCTATGGCATCTATTTAGTTGCCTATAAGGCCTAATATTGACAGGTTGGGTGCCTTCTTTGAGAGGTATTTTGTGATCATGAGTTCTGTGTGGTGGTAATGTAGTAGGGACAGCAAACACATCTGCATATTCCACCAACATAGGTTCCCATATATTCCTTATAACACCACCAGCTGTAGTCTGCTCTTCTGAAACTTTTACCATATTCATCATAGCAGAAGGATACACACACAAAGACATGGCATTACACTGAACTCTTGTATTTTGTTTTCCATTCATCCATTGAACAGTTGCTTTAGTGGTGCCTCTTAGTGTCATTTGTTTACCTCTATAGTTGAAACTCATTCTCAAGTCTTTAAAGTTACAACTAATAGTTCCCAAAGTAGACAGCCATTGGATTCCCAACACCATTTCACAACCTCCTAATGGAAATATCATCACAGAAGAAGAAAATGACTCTCCTTGCAATGACCAAGTAAAGTCAGGACACACAGTGGTGCTCACCAAATTGCTTCCCCCTGCTACTGATACTTGTAGAGGACAAATTTGTCTAGTATTGCAGCGCAACTTCTTTGCAGTATTAGTGTCTAAAAAATTGTGAGTACTTCCTGAGTCAACCAGAATGTGCAACTTATACTTTGCCACATATCCAGATACTCTCATAGTCTGATAGTTGTACACACCAGTAAGAGCATTCAAAGAAATTTGTGGAGTCACCTCACTGCCTTGCACAGGGTCTTGTTGCCACACAATCTCTTCCTCCAAACACTCCTCTACTTCTACTCTCTCTTGCTCATCTCCTTCCTCATCCACAATTACTTCTAACAAAAACACTTGACCACTACACTTATGGCCAGGGAAATATTTTTGATCACAATAAAAACATAACCCCTTCATTCTTTTTTCCTCCATTTCTTTTTGAGTTAACTGTTTCCTATATGGAGTGCTAGTAGAGGTTGATGGCTTGTTTCTCCAACTAGCATTAGGTACAGGTAAAGACAATGGTTTAGGACTGTTGATCACATTTGTGTTTTGAGGAGTATATCTAGGTGTAGGCAACACAGGCATCTTGTTTCTTTGTTTAGCCACATTCAACTGTGATTCTTGCAGTCTACACAAACCATACATTTCAGCCAAAGACTTTGGTTTAAACATTCTAACTGCAAGTTCAATTTCATTATACAATCCTGCACTAAAGAAACTCATAGATTGGTCTTCACTTAAGTCCACTCTACACAACAACTTGTCATATTCATCAATATACTGTTGCACAGGACCATTTTGTTTCAATTTCTTAATCTCAGCTAATGAATCATCATAAACTTTTCCAAATCTAGCCAAGATTGCATCTCTATACACTGGCCAAGTCATAGTATCTCCTATTAACCTCATAATTTGCCTATGCCACATCAAAGCAACATCATAAAGGTGAATAGAGATCAGGTTTACCTTTTGTGCATCAGGAACATTGTCAACTGTGAAAAATTGCTCACATCTAAACATCCAATCCCTGACATTGTCACCCCCAAACTTTGGAAACTCAAGCTTTGTAACCCTGTGGAATTGAGTGTTTTGTCCCTGATTTGTACCCTGATTCATCAACATCATACCTTGATCACCATTACCAGCATTATTCCTTAATTCTACCAATAACTCCCTCTTTAACTCTTCTCTTAACTGTTGCATCATCTCCCTCATGGAAATGTCTTCAGTACTTGTGCTAGCACGTGTATTAGGAGCCATTTTTCCAGTAAAATGAATCAAGAATCCAGAAAATGAATCAAGAATCCAGTAACTGATTGTAACAACTTATAACAGATTGTAACTAACAAGATGTTATTCAAGAACTGATGTCATGACGGTTAGGAGTAGAAAGAGAAGGTGTTTGTCTGGTTTGATGAAAAGTAAGAATGGTGAATTATGATGGTGACGGTGGTATTTATGGTTGGTTGGTGATTCGTAACAGAATTTGTTGTAATGTATCTAGCCAGAAAAGTGGCTCTGAAACCAATTGTTATGTACAACAAGATATGACTAATCCAGGACTCAAGATGAATCGAAGATAGCCTGGTTCAACAACAGGAGTTCAAGCAAATAAGAATAGAAACTCGAATTGAAGAACAATGATTGTTATTAGGAATGATGAATTGTTACAGAGAGAGAAGTAGTTTTTACACATTGATAAGCTAAATGTAAATGAAAGGAGAACTATGCATTTATACACAAAATGAAATGAAAGTTGTGGCGGTATTTGATTATCTGACTTGTACTCGTATCATATTCAAACTAAATTGAAAATCTCCCGAATGTTTTTTTATGGATTAGAATGGAAAAAACCTCACCTTAGACACAATGTTGTTGATCATAATCCTTGCAAGATTGATATTCCTCCGAGTACCACTTATTTGAATGTGTATCACGTTTGTTGTCCCGTCACATGAAGGCTGAGATCCATCAAGCTGAATGTGTTTAAAATCTTAGCATTAGCACTATGTTGTGTGTTCAAATATCAAAGATCAAAGACAAGTGTAAATAAAACAGCATACGACTCTCATTCGTTCAAATATCAAAGACAAGTAATAGATCACAAACCTCCAACCAAGTTAAAGTCTCTACTTCAATTTCTACAAGAGTTTTCTTGCAAAACAAATGAGCAGCCTGTAGGAAAGTACCAATTGACGGTTTGTTTTTGATTCATTAGTTAGTAACATAACGCATTAAGAAAATAATACAGTAATAAATTAATTTTCTTTAGTTTAAATAGCTTTACTACCTTCTGTGAAGGAATAACCAATGCTTCTTGAGAGATAAATGTTGACATCAAAGGTACTGGAACACATCGCTCATCATAAATCTGCACAGAACGGAGCCACAGTTAGATGAAATTAGTCAAATTGGTACATAAAGGGGTTTGCATATCATAATAGGAATATAGATTGACCTCTTTAATCGCCTCTTCAATGAGCTATTTCGCTAGCCTAATCTGGACAACAATGCGTGCCGACAGTTCAATTTGTGCATGATGATAATTCAGTGTTAAATCAGTGAGAATTGCTATTGAAGCCCCTGATCGTCTATGAATGTTCCATAGCCCTGCATCTTGGTTTCCAGAAATCCTGGTGACCTATAAATAGAAAAAAAAAAATAGCATAATACAAATGATCAAATGCATAGTTGACATGTAGAAAGATTTTAAGTACTTAAAGTCCAGTGAACCTAACGTACATCTTTCGTACGGATTATGTATATATAATTCCCTTGCCACTCCTGGAACCTGATATGGACCCGCTTCATCTGCAAAATCAGATAATAACGGTTATGTTCGTGTGCAAACACTTAGTTTTAGGTTCTACATGAATAATTTTTATCCATGTCTATATCCACCTCACTGTCAAGTTACACCTATAACATTATTGATCTGTTCAAATATGTAGTATGTGTACGGATCAGGATCAGAAGAGTTTTGTTCAACCCAGCCAATCAGAGAGTACTCATTTTTATAAGAGATTTTGGCTAAACCGTGACCCTATATAACATTTTGTGTTTATGTGTTTATGAACTCCTTATATGGCTATAACATTTAGTAAACACAGATTTTTTTATTTTTGGAACAGCGGTTTCATAAAAAACTAGCACGGTTTAGCCATATAAGGTGTTCATAAACACCTAAACTAAGCTCCAACCACTTCACATTCTCAGACATTATAAACTGTATCTGAATTTCAACAATCCTGATCCAGTCATCGCGCAGTACATGTAACTCTCAAAACTCAGCTTTATCACGTAACATCCAGGTCAGCTAATACCTTAGTAAAAGCAGAATCGGTATCCTTCCACCAAGAACCGGTAAACGTATCAAAATTTACATTTAAAACTTACATTCCTAACGCCCTATCTCTACCACACGAATGAGTCTAACACACATCAAGTAGCGGTCACTGCTCTGCTACCACGGTGAGTCAGGTGACCTGGAAACGTAGCTGGCAAATGGTAGTGTTATGTTAGGGTAATTTTCTTCTCCATGAATGATTTTTGCAAATTATTTGTCAAATATTACATTAGTCTTGTTCCACTCCTGTCCCTTCTGTTAATTACTGTATTGCTAAACTAGCAATGACACCATAAGTTATTATCTGACAGTTCAAAGAGGCAGAACACCTAAGCAAAGAAATCAAATAAAGTAATGAACTCAGATGGTTTGACTTATAATAGTTACTAACAAAGAGTAGTTACAAAGACTGTACTTGAACACCTACCATTTTCTACTTTTTGTCTCTGCTCATGTTAGAAAGGTTTTGCTGCAATCATAAAAATTGCTTTCCTGCATTCATCGAGTTGTAATCTTTTCATTTTAAGGGTCTTTTGTTTTCAAGTGAACATCGGCATCATAAAATATTAGCCATATGAGGACTTTTATGCATAAGAATGCTAACAATTTTCACCTACCATGCTTGATACAGCATCAACTTACACTATACAATCCAGAAGATTCAAACCCAGGGCAAATGGTTACATGCTCGCAAGAGTTTTGTGCTGATGGAAGCTACAGTATTGGCCACTTTATTGTGGATGTTGTCCAATATGACAGCGTATTAGGCGACTTTGAAACATATGGTATCCTACTCTTACTTTGGGATACGTAGAGTAGCCAGATAAAAGCCCGCTATTATCCACTGAACCAGGTTCTTATTATATGTTCTAAGTTCAGTGACTCTCAAATAAGACTGATGTAATGTATCATATAGTCTGCCTATGAGATTATACTAAGAGGGAAACCATTTATCCCATTTTTCAGCATCAGCATCTTATATCTTATGGAATATCATCCATATAGAAAGTATGACTTGACATAAAAAAATGAAAGTATTACACTATTATTTCTGTTCTGGCATCGTTATTCAGCTATCAAGTGAGAAAATAACTAGCAGTGAATTATGTGTTACGAGCGAAGAAGAAATTTGTGTTCAAAAATCAAAGTCAAAAGCTTCAAGTGTAAATGATGAAAGGATAAAAGCAGAGTAAAAACACAGTAGGTCTTACAACTTAAATTCGTAACACACTATCTCAAATCCATCATCCCTACAACACGAATGAGTCTAACAAACAACACATAGCGATCAGTACTCTACTATCATATACTCAGACCACCAAATTTACATTTAAAGGAAAAGGAAAACAAAACACTGAATTTATAATCAACTAATGTGCTCACTTTACTAATACTATCCACATGGCATAACGTAATTATTCGTACAAGCTCTATAATCTCTGTGTCATTTAAACCTAAACTTTAACCGGATATACATTTTTCACAGATGGATGTCAACATACTTTAGCATCAGAGACCAAGAAATCAGTGCTCAAGTATCGGCCCGAAGGAGCATTTATATCCCACATCCTACAGAGCATCACTACGATCGTACCGGTCTCATCCAATTTCAAGTCGTCCAGGAACAATACAGCATTTGGGCCTCCGATTTCTACAGCCATAATTTTAGAAATAACGGTCCTTTTTTACTTGTACGCCTACCCACAATGTCTGGGCAGATAATGGGTTGCACATAAAAATCTGAAGATAGAAGAATATTGTATTTGCATGGATCTAACTTAACGGACTTTAACTAAGAATTAAGAAAAATAAGTCTAGATGTTTTTTTAATACCTAAACGCATTTCCTGAATATGTAACTCGTATAATGTCCGTTTATTCTTTGTTCTATATACTTCCTCTGTCTCAAACTAAGTATCCACCGATTAAAAAAAACAAATTGTTTCAGAAAACCATAATAAAATAATTACTGGTTTCCTTTTTTTACTTCTGAAAAAAATGATAGTTGCGTCATTAATCGATTAATTACATTTTTTTTTAAATTTGTAATAATAATTTCAAGTAGAAGTACTATGTAAACTCGATCAAACTTTTTTGTCTTTTGTCTGATATTCATTCTCTATTGGCTCTCTTAGAGGGTACCATATCATATGTCCCAGTATTGAGGATAGTTGGTCATGGGTTCTTGATCATGATAGGATATTTTATGTGAATTGCCTATCCAAGCTCATTGATTCTGCTTACCTCTCTGATTGTTATCCAGGTAAGACCCATGATTGGAATAAACTAATTAACAAAAGGGCTAATTCTAAGAATGCATCTTTCGCTCAAGGTGTCATCACTTTTTAGGAAAAAAGTTTGGGTATTTCCAAAATAAACCTTGAGACTTGCGACTTTTCTACTTTTCATATAAGCATGACAAGTGTCATTCGAAGTTTGTGTACCCAATCATAATTTTAACTAAATTGTCTATTATACCCTTGTCTTTTAGTACAGCGACCGAATCTCAGCGACTTTTTAAGAATCTTGCGAATTTTTTTTGTCTTTTAGTAAAAAAAGTCAAAGTTACTAAAATATTTTTTTATACTTTTCGCTCATTCCCAATGCTGAGCGACTTAAGCGAAATAATATTAGCTACTTTTTTTACTTTATACTTTTGTACCTTTTAATACATTTTTACACTTTTCAAAATTATAATTTTAACTAAATTGTCTATTATACCCTTTTCTCTTCCATTTCTACCAATTATTTTTCTCATTCATTCCCTGTACATTTCCACCAATTATTGATTTGTACAAGCTCAGATTCCTGTTCTAAAACCATTTCATTCAAAGTTCCAAGTTACTCAATGTTAATTGATGATTTCAAGTTTAAAAATCTTAGAGCAGAAGACTTCTCTAAGAAAAACCATCAGTCACCAAGCTCAGGAATACCCATCCAACATTCCAGTGTAAAGCAATCTCCATCATTATTCATCTCACCAGTTTTCCATATCCATATCCTTCCAAATGAACTCATTAGTAACTCGAATCTCACACAAGGACTGATATTTGTAAAACTCATGTATTAGAACGCATAAAAGACTAAGATTGGTCACAAGTTGCAGTTTTAATCAAGCTCAAGTGTTTCTTTTGTGACTTAGAATTCCGGTGTTGTAATAGTGCTGAGTAACACTTGTGGGAAACCCAACTGTTATTAATTCATATGAACTTCCAATAGTCTTATAGTCAAATAACCAACCAACAAGAACAACCAAAGAAGCCTAAGCATCGAACAAATAACTTGATTATCCAAAAGGTATATTGATTCAAAGGACAAACATTAATCCTAGCCAACAAACATCATTGAAGGTTGAACGACCCGTTGTGCTTACTGCTGCCAAACGATACATGTTTAACCACTGCTATCATGACTCGAAACCACTGCCAAGCTTCTCAAAACCACTGCTAGTTTCTCGAAACCACTGCCAAGTTATCTCGAAACCACTGCTAGTGTTTCTTGGTAACCACTGCTACGAAACCACTGCTATAGAACACGATATAAAAACGCAGCATATTTTTTATTATTTTATACTGCTAGTGTTTCTTGGTAAACGCAGCATATTTTTTATTTTATACTGCTACGAAACCACTGCTATAGAATTCGATATAAAATAAGATCCAAGAAAATCGGATGGAATTATCGAAAGAACTTTATTCTTATGCTGCTTTACATCCACGGCATATATCAATGAGCAAGTCATAAAAGTTCTAATTATATAAATCCTCGCTATATAGCACTCTTATATCTAAAGCATCAAAGTGGAATAAAAAAGAAGGAAAAAGATGAACAATTCAAGCAAAAGAAAAACGATTATACACAACTTCAACAGAAATGACCAGATCAAAAATCCTGACATACTACCTCAATCATAAATGTCATATAGCTCACTTGCTGTCAGTGAAATCTGCATCAATGACATCACCTTCGGGTCCCTTACCTGATGATTCAGTAGACTCGGCTCCAGGGGCATCGCCAGGTGATGGACCGGCACCCGGTGCACTAGGTTGGTTGTAGAGTGACTGGCCAAGCTGCATAACTTCTTGGTTAACAGCAGCCATAGCATCTTTAATGGTCTGTGTTGAGCCACCAGATATGGCCTCTTTGAGCGATCCAAGTTTCTCCTCGACCTTCTCTTTAACAGCGACGGGAACCTTCTCTCCCAATTCTTTCAACTGTTTTTCAGTCTGATAAACCACTGAATCAGCTTGGTTCTTGGTGTCTATGGCGTCACGTTTTTCCTTGTCTTCCTTTGCAAACTTCTCGGCTTCATTAACCATTCTTTGTACCTGTGCATTGAATTAATGACAGTACCATGTATCAGTTTTGTTTAAAACAAATGAGCTTAGAGTTTTAAGAGCCAAGTGGATAGAAAGGTATCCAACTTTCCTTACACTTCTATTATCGGTGGTAGTCTTAACTGTCCTAGATAGGTTACAAACTTATAAAAAAAACTATTTTGGGTATCCAGAGACCGGAAAACCAATATTGGAAGTAAAATTAGTTTCGGTGTAGCTTCTGGATGAGCATTCCAATTATTTTCAGAGACCAAAAAGGACTCTTTAAATGACCCAATGCGGGAATTTTGTGGACCTTAATTGTTGATTAAGTAAACACGTCTTACAGAGAAAAATATTTACCGTTCAGTGGGACAAAATGAGCAATTGTTTCAAATCCAAAAGACCCTGATTCAGATATATGTAACTTTGTAATTTAAATTACCAGAGTTGCAAGTCCATGACCCGCCAGCGCCCCTCCAATCACTCCAAGAGGTGAAGATGCTGCAGCAAGAGCTGAGCAGAAACAATAAGGTAGGATCAGAGGAGTGTAACGAACAAAGTTAACAAAAACATTATTATGCAATTGCAAGTAAGGCCTTTCTTAAAGTCCGTTAATGTCTAAGTATACTTTGAAACATAATCTCGAGCGCTTTCACTAACCAATTGTGGAGAAAAATGATTTGTCTCCCCACTCAGCTACAAAGACTAAAAGGAAAGTGCTAACTATTGTGCTAGCTGCAGCCAAAATCCCGGCACCGTTGCCCAAAACTTCAGACACAGCTATCTCAGCCTGTACCAGTATATACATAAGTTATACAGATACGCACTTTAGTATCAAGGTCAAACGGATAATCTTCAACTTCATGTGAAATTTCTACGAAAAAAGGACATGGCCAGTTAAGTTCTACCACAGTTGCACTTCATTTGTGAATAGTACCATCAAAACTGAATCTGAAATCATAAAAGGTCTAACCTCAAAAGTCAAGGATTATATTTTCCTAACCGAATGAACAAGGGTTGGTTGTTTCACAGGCTCTTATAGTGTCGAAAACTTGAAAAATAAACATGACTTCTTACATTAGGTGAAACAGAATAGTTACCTCTTTTTGTTCTTCTTCTACTTTAAGACCATCACCAGAAGAGGCATCAAGCAATGTTGAAACACCAAAATAAACCTAAAATCGATTCAAATAAGATGTAATAAAGAGTGATTTCCCATACAAACAGCAGTTTATCGAGACAGATACTGATTTCATATGTTACCAAAAGCAATGTTGCAGCAATATCATCAATTGGTAGGTCTGTGTCACCAAATCTGCCGTTCAAAATTTTATATTAGGAATCAGGATGATAAGAATGAAGTAAAACTTTTATCATCTACCAGGGTCGATGATGAAATAAAAACAATCATTGAAGAGCGTAGACCTGAATGGTAGGATTTCATCAACATAGTGAAAAGTTCAGCCAAGAACAACAGATATGACCGTCATTATCCTGATCAGAAAACAAGATACAGGCATGTTACAATTATTGGCACGAAATAAATAATGAATGATTCAGAGAACCTAGAAGCATCTTATGCAACTGAACTGTATATGCGTGATTCAAGAAATAAAGTATGGTACTTACCCTAGTGCGCCAAAAGTCCCCGTGAAGACAACTGCGGCAGAGTTCCTAGCTGCTAAAAGTGCCTGCAAAAGTAATAGGGAATAGGTTTTGATACAGCTTTGAATCCATAAATATGATGAAGCATAGTATCTATAAAAGAACATTTAGTTGAAACATAAGCCTTGTAAGAATGTAATTTACCGCAATGAAGAAGGTTTTGTCCCCCAGCTCAGAGAAAAATATTAACAAGAATGCCTAAAAAAGGGAATCCGAGTTAATATTTGCTTGTAAAAAGAGTACAATTTCATGTATGTGTGGGTGCCAATATACATTCAGTGATATAATGAGTTATAGGGATATTATACTAACTGAAGCAAAACCTGTGCTTATATCACCAAGATCACCAAAAAATGAGCTAGACTGCATTAGACTACCAACATCTGAACCGGCAAGGGCGTTTTGAGCATCTTGAAAAGTTAAGATCCCGAAGAACAACATAAACTTTAGGTAGCTGTTCCATGATGCATCAATTGTCAAGTTATTGAAAGGAAGTAATTTTATCCGTGTCAATATATTTCTTGAATATGATGTGTCTGAAGTACTGCATTCCCAGTCCTCCACGTTATGGGTAAGTTTTGTTGCATAGTCACCGTCAGAACGAAGTACCTTAAATACAAACATAAATGTCAGCGTGTTAAACAAACACACATCCCAGGAATATAAAATGTGCTTAAGAAGAAACTTTGGGATGTCCCATAATTAGTGTTCACTTTGTATTACTGAAAGTAGACTTTGTTAGTGGACACTTGATATGGGACGTTGTAATGAACAAAAAATCTAAACTTATAACAACAATTCCGAATTATACAAAAAAAAGAACCTGAAATTCCGAATTATACAAAAAATCTAAACTTATAACAACAATCCCATAACTACGACTTAAAAATCACAATAATCAGTTTATAATATTTAGATAAACAGGTTCTGGTTCTGTTAATTTCTATTTCCAACTCACAAACCGTCCAACTTCGTTTCACAAATATATCATTTTGTCACCGTATCTATTAATTTCATTTACAATTAGAATTTTTCAAGCACTGTGACTATTACAACTTCAGACATCACAACTCACAAGCACATTTAAACACTATTTTTTTATTCTAAGATTATAATTTAATAATTACAATATACCTGTACAGCGGCACCCAAGGCTACAACCTCATCGGGATTAACGCTTAGTTTTTTTTATTCTAAGTATATTATTTTTTGATAAACACTATTTTTTGATTCTAAGTATATTACAGTAAAAAGTGATTATCCCAAGTCTCTCACCTGAAACATCAAAAGTACCACCTCCGAGGTCAAACACTAATATGGTTTCATTGTTCTTCCTTTCGAAACCATAAGCTAATGAAGCAGTTGTAGGTTCATTGATGGGTGAATTTACAGGGGTGTTTGGCATTTGTTTTTATTAAAAAGGGATTATGTTGTCATTGCGTATTCAATTAGCAGATAATAAAATAGTGTTTGGGTATAGTGTTACTAAACCACTGCTAGTATATTTAGGTAACCACTGCTACTTTATTTTATTCCACTGCTAGTGTTACCAAACCACTGCTAGTATATTTAGGTAACCACTGCTACTTTATTTTATTCCATTGCTAGTGTTCCTAAACCACTGCTAGTATATTTAGGTAACCACTGCTACTTTATTTTATTCTACTACTAGTGTTACTAAACCACTGCTAGTATATTTAGGTAACCACTGCTATGTTTCTCGAAACCACTGCTACGTTTCTCGAAACCACTGCTAGTTTTTTGTCGTTACCACTGCTAGCTTGTTTTGATTCTAATCAATACGGGACTCGCACTATTGCATACTAAGTCCACACAACAATTGGTGATAATCGAAGCTCATTTACACAACAATCGGTGTAAATGAAACACTAATTATTATATGTATATTAAAATTAGAGAAATAATACCTTCGTCGACAGTGAATTGACCGGAGATGGTAAGATAACCAGAGATGAAGGTGTTGATAGCCGGAGGTGAAGGTGTTGATACCGAATGCGGTGATGGTGGCCGGAGGTGAAGGTGTTGATAGCCGGAGTTGATGGCGGCTTGAGAGAGAGAGAGAGAGAGAGAGATAAAACTTCTGGTTTTTAATTGAAATGAGAAATAATGTGAGGAGTTATTGTTTTTGTTCGACTTTTTATTTACTTTTTTATTCTGCAGTCAAAGTTTCAGTCATTAAATGGAATTTCTCTTGTAGTGTGAATTGGTAGCAATTGCCAATAACAGTTTTAGAGTTTTAGTTTCATAGTTTTTAGTTTAAAAAGTGAATTGGTAGTAGTAGTAGGCTAATTTTGGTTTTGTTAAAGGAAAGAAGATGCTCAACATGTAAAAATAGTTAAGGGTACAATAGTCATTTTAATTTAAAAAGTATTTAAAAGTTATGTAAAAAAAATATAAAAGTACAAAAGTACAAAGTTAAAAAAGACGCTCAAAGTAATACGCTTAAGTCGCTCAGCATTGGGAAGGAGCAAAAGAAATAAAATAATACTTTCCAAAGTTTGACTTTTTCCTCGAAAATATAAAAAAATAAAATCGCTCGAATCTTAAAAAGTCGCTGGATATAAGTCGATTATAAATCATAGGTACAAAAAGGTAATTTCAATGATTGGAGCATGAAAAGTGTCAGGACACTTGGCAATCTTAGATTGGAAGAAAAAAGTCGCAAGTCTCAAGGTTTATTTTGGAAATACCCAAACTTTTTTCCTAAAAAGTGATGACACCTTGAGCGAAAGATGCATTCTTAGAATTAGCCCTTAACAAAAATGATCAACATTTTTCTTTGGCATCTTGTTCTTGGTCGCATTCCATTGTTGGCGAAATAAGATTGGTGAGATGTTGATATTCCATCAGTGTTATGCCCCTTCTGTGAATCTGCCCCTCAAACCAGTGAGCATCTTTTTATTTCATGTGCAAAATATGTCGAAGCTTGACGTAAGTGTTTAAGTTGGTAGGACATCTCTTTCCCTCACACTCTTTGCTCAATCTCAAAGATGGTGTTTGGCTCATTTGTGAACCATTTACATCCAAATACCAAAATATCTTAAAGGGTAAAAGTCAAAAATGATAAACATACTTTCTCAAATTTACCAATATGATAAACATAGTCATTTATGTATCAATATGATAAACCAAGGATCAAATATGTGCAATAATGAGTAATTTCTTCACACCTTCATTTATCATATTTGCATCGTTAGTCATTTATACTAACGGCCGTTAGTAAATAACTTAAAACTTGGTTTTCTTACGTTTTCGTCCGATTTTTTACGTTTTAGTCCCATTTTTTACGTCGTCGTCCGTTTTTTTACGTTTTCGTCAGTTTTTTTACGTTTTCGTCCGCTTTTTTTTTGTTTTCGTCTGATTTTTTACGTTTTTGTCTCCTTTTTTACGTTTTCGACCGATTTTTTACGTTTTCGTCCGTTTTTTACGTTTTTGTTTGTTTTTTTACGTTTTCATCTGTTTTTTTACGTTTTCGTCTATTTTTTTTACATTTTCGTCCGATTTTTTACGTTTTCGTCTGTTTTTTTACGTTTTCGTCTGTTTTTTTACGTTTTCGTCCGATTTTTTACGTTTTCGTCTAATTTTTTACGTTTTCGTCTGATTTTTTATGTTTTCGTCAGTTTTTTTTTTGTCCGATTTTTTTCGTTTTCGTCCGATTTTTTACGTTTTCGTCCGATTTTTTACGTTTTTATCCGATTTTTTACGTTTTAGTCCGATTTTTTACGTTTTCGTCCGATTTTTTACGTTTTCGTCCATTTTTTTTGTTTTCGTCCGATTTTTTGGTTTTAGTATGTTTTTTTACGTTTTCGACCAGTTTTTTACGTTTTCTTCTGCTTTTTAACATTTTTGACCAATTTTTTACGTTTTCGTCTGTTTTTTTACGTTTTCGTCTGATTTTTTACGTTTTCGTCCCATTTTTTACGTTTTCGTCAGTTTATTTTTTACGTTTTCGTCTGTTTTTTTACGTTTTCATCTGTTTTTTTACGTTTTCGTCCGATTTTTTACGTTTTCGTCTGTTTTTTTTTATTTTCGTCTGTTTTTTTACGTTTTCGTCTGATTTTTTACGTTTTCGTCTGTTTTTTTACGTTTTAGTCTGATTTTTTACGTTTTCGTCTGTTTTTTACGTTTTCGCCAATTTTTTTACGTTTTCGCCTTTTTTTACGTTTTCATCTGTTTTTTTTACGTTTTCGTCGGTTTTTTTACGTTTTCGTCCGATTTTATACGTTTTCGACTGTTTTTTTACGTGGTCGTCAGTTTTTTTACGTTTTCGTCCGTTTTTTTTGTTTTCGTCCGATATTTTACGTTTTCGTCCTTTTTTTCGTTTTCGTCCGTTATTTTATGTTTTCGTCAGATTTTTTACGTTTTTGTCCATTTTTTTACGTAAAAAAATCGGGCGAAAACAAAAAAACGGCCGAAAACGTAAAAAAAACAGACGGAAACGTAAAAAATCGGACGAAAACGTAAAATATCGGACGAAAACGTAAAAAAACAGACGAAAACGTAAAAAACTGACGAAAACGTAAAAAAAGACGGAAATGTAAAAAAAACAGACAAAAACGTAAAAAATGAGACGAAAACGTAAAAAAATAGACGAAAACGTAAAAAAATCGGACGAAAACGTAAAAAAACAGACGAAAACGTAAAAAAACCTACGAAAACGTAAAAAAAACAGACAAAAATGTAAAAAATGGGACGAAAACGTAAAAAATCAGACGAAAAAGTAAAAAAACAGACGAAAATGTAAAAAAACAGAAGAAAACGTAAAAAATCGGACGAAAACGTAAAAAACAGACGAAAACGTAAAAAAAACAGACGAAAACGTAAAAAATGGGATGAAAACGTAAAAAAACAGCCGAAAACATAAAAAACAGACGAAAACGTTAAAAATCGGACTAAAACGTAAAAAAACAGACGAAAACGTAAAAAAATAGACGAAAACGTAAAAAATGGGACGAAAACGTAAAAAATCGGACGAAAACGTAAAAAATCGGACGAAAACGTAAAAAAACAGACGAAAACGTTAAAAAACGGACGAAAACGTAAAAAATCGGTCGAAAACGTAAAAAATCAGACAAAAACTTAAAAAATTGGACGAAAACGTAAAAAATCGGACGAAAACAAAAAAAACGGACGAAAACGTAAAAAAGCTGACGAAAACGTAAAAAAACGGACGACGACGTAAAAAATCGGACTAAAACGTAAAAAATGGGACGAAAACGTATGAAAACCAAGTTTTAAGTTAATTACTAACGGCCGTTAGTATAAAGGACTAACGATGCAAATATGATAAATGAAGGTGTGAAAAATTACCCATTATTGCACATATTTGATCCTTGGTTTATCATATTGATACATAAATGACTATGTTTATCATATTAGTACATTTGAGAAAGTATGTTTATCATTTTTGACTTTTACCCTATCTTAAATGGTATATGCTATATCACTTTGTGGGCTATTTGGTCTTAGAGGAATAAGGTTTTTTATTCCACTGCAGAAGAGAAGAGTAAGGAGTAAAATTTGGACATTTTTCCTAGAAATCAATTTGCATCCCTTCGTTGGATTTCCAACCGTGGCGAAAAAAAAAGTAAAGATAAACTAGAATTCATGGATTTCAAGTCCATATAACATAATGTCTAATGATGTTTCTACCAGTAGGTGATTAGTTCTAGTTTGGGTCTAAGTTGTGTGTTGTTTTGTATATACGGCCTTATTTTGATCCTCATCTTGATGGCCAGTGTTTTTGAGTGTAGTAGTTTTGGCTATTTGTCTTTTGGCTCTGCTCTTTTTATGAGTTCTTAATAAAGCTTTGCTCTTAAAAAAAGTTTCGGTAGGCAACTATTTAGAACAACCAAAATGAAAACGAAAAAGTGGACTATAAATTTGTACGAAGAGAGTAACTAACTATGCATCTCTCCCATGTTGCCTAGGACAACGGTTCCAAAATGATAAATCATTGAGCGAGCGCCTAAATCACTAGCCGCTAGAAGATAGGACCACATTAGGTCGAATCTATTTCGTTCGATTCCGAACATGGCATGCGAATCGTACTCGTGCTATTTTCTTCCAACAACTACAACTCAATAGATAAAGAAAGACTCGATTGGTATGACTCTATATACGGATCGACTTGGTCTTGCTCGTTAGCGCTAGTTCCTTTACGGTTTCTTGCATTGATGTAGTTTGATTTTCTCTGATGTCATGGTTCCAAGCTTTGAGTGAAGCCCTCAAAAAGGCATAACCTCAAAGCATTTGAACCAATAGAAATGACCCGCATAGAAAATGTTTGATATGCATTTTAATAAATTAATAACAGTTGATTGATTAAACAGATTATACAAAAGGGACGTTAGTTTATTTGTTTCGTTACTATACGTAGGCTACATGCATTGTTCAAATCAATTGCTTCACTATTTATAAAATACTAGCAGGGTACCCGCGCGTTGCAGCGGCGGGTACCCTGAAATAAAAAATTTCGATGAATAATGTATTTTAGTTTATTATGTTTTTTTTAACAATAAATTTACGGATATCAAGAATTTCGTATAGCCCGTGCCTAATCGGGCTTGAACCCGTTGGCCGTGTCTGCTCGGGCTCGAGCCCGTTTGGTCCGCGCCCGTTCGGGCTCAAGCACATTTGGCCCGTTGCCCGTTCGGGCTTAAATATTTGTATAATGTGCTTTATTATTTGTAGTAGTGAAATTTAATGAAGGGATTGTGTTTAATTTGGTTGTACAATATGTTTGATAATTTGTATTTCTTATGTAAGAGGTGTTTTAATAACTGTATTAATTGTATTTATTGATGAGTTAAATAATTGACTACATTAAATAGAATTAATGTGGTGTTTTGTTGTATATTATGCTTCTTGTCTTGTACGTCTGAAAATTATGTGCATTAAAGTGTTGTACACTATGTTTCTTTTCTTGTAAGTAGTAGTCATTATAGTCATTAATAACATTGACCACTTTAATAGCATTAATGTTGTAAGTTTGAAAATAAATATGAAAATTACATCATGCTTATTTTGTTGTACGCTATGCTTATTTTGTTGTAAATCTGAAAATTGGTTGCAGCTATTGTACATTGTGCTTAAATGGTTGTAATTTTTAGTGAATGGGTGTTTTTAATAGCATTAATGTTGTTTGATAGAATTTTGGTCTTAAAATAACACCACGCTTTATTTTGTTGTACAATATGCTTACTTTATTGTAATTCTGAAAATTAGGTGCATTAAAGTATTGTAAAACATGCTTAATTCCTTATACATCTTAAAATTAAGAGTGAGGTGCCTTCGTGCATTATAAGTACTATAGATTTAAAGTAGTATTGATTCAACTTAAAATTATACTTTGTGAACCAATAGTTATCATATTAAAAGGATATTCTTATAGTTAAAGCTAGGGCCTCACTAAAAGAAAGTGGTATACTTTGAGCCAGTTATATCTATCTACATGACCACCTTTTTTTTATTATTAATTTATTTTTTTTAAACAACTTAAATATATATAAAACTAGTGAGAAGTTAGAAAACAAGTTACAAAATATTAATTGGGTTTTTAAGCCAATCAACCTAATTACTTACAAAATTCTTACTACGATTAGACACCCAAAGAAACGAAAACTCCTTAATAGAGTCGACAATTCTAACCTTTCTAAAGTTATTTGTACCAAAAAGCTTTGCATTTCTAAAACGCCATGCTAAAAGTGTCAACACAAAGGTTGAGTGAATTCATAGTGTTTTTATAGTAATCAGTTGAACACAAGTTGAAAAGTAGTAAAATTCGTAATATCGTTGTACAACATATTGCCTTAAGTCCTATGAACACAAACCTTAACAGGTGTAGTGTAATTGTCATAATGACATGGTTACAAACATCATAATGATGATGGGAGCAACCATGCCCTCGTGTAAGGAGTTTGCCAATTCTCATGTTTGTCCTCAAATAAAATGCATTTGGTTACCTGACCGGCTAACACAAATGGGGCGTCAACTTCCAATAGATCTATTCACTATATTCGCGTTCACTTGTAAAGTTATTAATGGTTCATGATATGAGGGACTTTCAGTGGCAGGTGTAAGTAACTTAAGCAATAGAAATCAGGTGTAGGTGTAGCATAGAAAAATACTTGTGTTCGGATTTGTAGCGTGTATCTCCCCACGAGTTCGAAAAACAAGTAAAAAGTGTGACTATGAACTCACCTCAGTGATACCGTAGTCTGGATGGAAAACAAATTAAGTATTGTGAATAAACGGCTCCGACCCGCGACCTGAGTTGGTATGTCAAGTTTTCAGTATTCGAATTCAAGTATACGTGATGATAATCACAAGCGTTTTGTCAGTGATTAAGTGTTGGATGATTTAACATGAAGTCTCTTCAAAAGTTTGTGTATTAAAATGTTTATTGTGCTTGTTTCTTTATAGTTTGATTTATCGTTAGTGAAAATAGACCATAGGTTTATTATTTCCTGAGTTATTATGTAAAGGTTACACGTTATACCCTTATAATTCCAAGTACTTACGGTTATTACCCTTAACCTTTATAAATTGATAACTTATACCCTTTGACTTTCATAAAAAGAAAATGTTTACCTTTCAACTTTCATAAAATGACAATTTTTACCCATCAACTTTGGTAAAATGACAATTCCTACCCTTTAGTTTCAAAAGTGACACTTTATACCCCTATGTATCAAGTTGATTACAATTTTAATCCTTGTTATAAAAATATTAGAATTTTGGCATTTTAAGTCCTTGACGCTTTAAGTCGTTTGCAAAAATAGTCCTTCTTTCGTTTTTAGTACGTTTTAGGTTTAGAAAAAGGCGATGTTTTCCACGACTTGTAAATATAAGTTAAAAATGTTTTGTAAACTAACTTATAACAGCTTATTAGCTTATTTTTGAAAAGTGCACAAGAGGGGTTCTTAATAAAAAAAAGAAGCCAACTCGCTATTCGTGGTATCTTGGTTGACGGCACATGGATCGACTCTCCTAGTTTGGTGAAGAGTGAGTTTTTATCTCACTTTACTAAACGATTTGATAAAGTTGAGACCCCTCGTATTCAACTAAATTTCGAATTTGACAATAAGCTGAACATACATCAACAATCTAACTTGGAATGTGAGGTTTCTCGTGACGAGATTAAAAGGGCAGTATGGGAATGTGGGATTGATAAGTCTCCTAGTCCAGAAGGATTCACATTCGGTTTTTATCACCGTTATTGGAGCTTTTTGGAGAAAGACGTGGAGCAGGCTGTTCAATACTTCTTCCATCAAGGGGTGTTCACAAAAGCTGGTAATTCTTCTTTTCTAGCGTTAATTCCGAAAACTCCTAATGCTAATAAGGTGAAAGATTTTAGACCTATCACCTTGATAGGAAGCTTGTACAAGATCATAACTACGATTTTGGCTAATCGTCTTGTGGGTGTGTTGGGGGATATTGTAAATGAAGTTCAATCGGCTTTCATTGCTAACAGGCAAATCTTAAATGGTTCGTTCATTTTAAATGAAATATACCATTGGTGTAAAAAAAAGAAGAAACAAACGATGATCTTTAAGGTTGACTTCGAAAAGGCGTATGATTCGGTTCGATGGGATTAACTAGATGACGTTTTAAAGAATTTCAGTTTTGGGGATAAATGGTGGGGATGGATTCAGAGTTGCTTAATTTCATCAAAAGGATCACTTATTGTTAACGGAAGTCCAACTAGCGAGTTTCAGTTTCATAGAGGTCTTAAGCAGGGAGATCTTCTCTCTCCGTTCTTGTTCATATTGATTATAGAAATCCTCCATATGTCGTTCCAAAGAGTGGTGGATGCTGGTATGTTTAGAGGAATTGTCATGGGCACGTCTTTTCATCTTTCACACCTTTTTTATGCGGATGATGCGGTTTTCCTGGGTCAATGGAGTGACTCGAACATTGATACCATTGTTAAGGTGTTGGAATGTTTTCATTGAGCTTCGGGGTTAAGGATTAATATGAACAAAAGTAAGCTTATGGGGATTTTCGTAGCTAATAAGGTCGTGGACCAGGCTGCTGATCACATTGGTTGCACAACGCTTACAGCTCCATTCTCTTATTTAGGGTCGAAGGTTGGCGACTTTATGTCTCGCACTTTGGCTTGGAACGATATTTTAAATAATCTTTCTACTCGTCTTTTTAAGTGGAAAATGAAGACTTTATCGATAAGAGGTCGGTTAACGCTTTTAAAGTCGGTTTTAGGTTCCATGCCTATATATCACATGTCATTATTCAAAGTTCCCATAAAGGTCCTTCAAAAGATGGAATCCATTCGCAAACATTTCTTCAATGGTGTTGATCATAGCGGTAAGAAATTGATTTGGGTAAAATGGAATAAAGTTTTGGCTTCGAAGGAGAAAGGAGGTCTAGGTGTGTCGAGCTTATATGCGTTAAATAGAGCTCTATTAAAGGTATACATGGCGAATATTGCAAACTGAATAAGATTGCTAGTCATAATCATCCGTCCATTTGGCTGACTATCGTTCGTGAGATGATGCACCTAAAAGATAATGGAATGGACCTATATGGTTTCATACATAAAAAGATGGGAAATGGGTTCGATACTTCTTTTTGGCAGGATGTGTGGAGAGGTGGGGATGATTTTAAATCTGCATATCCGAGGTTATATGCCTTGGAAACGCAAAAAGTTATTACAGTAGCGGAGAAAGTGTCTCAAGAGAACTTGGTTTCTTCTTTTCATCGTAATCCTCGAAGTGGTATTGAGGAGACCCAATTTCTTAATCTTTTGGCTCGTTTGGAGGGCTTTACTTTAGTTGATATGCGGGACAAGTGGTTTTGGTCGCTAGATGGATCGGGAGAGTTCTCCGTTGCCTCCTTCGAAAGACGATTGATGATCATTGGCTACAGAATGTTTCGACTAAGACTCGGGGGACGAAAGTTGTTCCCATAAAAATTAAAGTTCACGCTTGGAAAGTAAAGATGGATTGCTTACCTACAAGGTTCAATATTTCTAGACGAGGTATGGAGATTGACTCTATTTTATGTCCTTCTTGTGGTGTGGCGGTGGAGTCGACTAGTCATATTTTTTTCGCTTGTAACATAGCCAAATACGTCCTTCACAAGATTGCTAATTGGTGGGATGTTAATTTTATGGAGCTATCTTCGTACGAGGATTGGTTAGAGTGGTTATTGAACCTTCGTCTTTCCTCCAAACACAAATCGTTGATCGAAGGAGTTTCCTACACTATGTGGTGGACTATTTGGAACTTTCGCAATAAGAGTATTTTCGGTTCAAAGCTTCAATCCAATGCGTCTCTCTTTGAGGATATCGTTTCCCGCTCTTTTTATTGGTGTTGATATAGATGTAAGGCTTCGTTTAGTTGGATAGATTGGCTTAAAAATCCTTACCTTGTAACATTGTAACATCCTAGCTCCTTTGCTAGTTTTTTGTTTTTGTTTTGTTTTTTGTTTTTTTTTTTTTTTTTGTTTTTTTTTTTTGTTTTTTTTAATATAATTGTCGTTCAAAAAAAAATAACTGGTGGCCCTTTTCTTTTATAAACAACCATTATTGGCTAAATTTACTGTCTCAAGTTGGATTTAAAAGAGAGTAATTGAGTACTCTCTATTTTCTTACCCCGTTCTTCAAATTCTTTAACCAACACATTATCCGGTTCTAGAAACATGTTAAACGATTAAACCAATAATGCAACCGTCCTACTAATAAGGAATTGAGAATAAGATATCAAACTCATTACATTGAAAAACAAACTCTTTGATATCCGGTTCTAGAAACATGTTAAACGATTGAACCAACAATGCAACCTTTCTACTAATAAGAAATTGAGAATAAGATATCAAACTCATTACATTGAAAAACAAACTCTTTGATAATTAAAATGACATAAAATTAAGTTTAGAAGTTAAACAGAAAATTCACATCACAATATATTAATAAGCAAATTTTCCATCTTATGACCTATGTGGAACTAGTCAAATGCTTCTTTTACACATTGTTTTATTATTTCAAGCTATTAAAAATTCGATGCCAAGCTCAAACGCAGTTGTATAAGAACAATGAGTATGTGAAAGACTCGGTCATGTTTTTGTTCGAGATATCAAACGTTGCCAACTTATTATTTTACGGTGTTTTGTATCTTGATAAACTTTAACATTAGTTGTGACAAACCGGCAATGCTACCATGCTAGTAAGAAAGTGATAATAAGCTAGCGTACTAATTGCATTAAAAGACAAACCCTTTGATAATCTAGAAGCAAAAAATTTAGTTAAGAATTATATGGCTCATTGGTGTTGTATCACATTGTATTATTCAATAAATAACGTCAAACACTACCAATTAACAATATAATACCAATCCCAACTTGTATAAGAAATATATGTCTGAGTATATTAACTAGCATAATTTTCATCTTTTGACCAATGTGGGACTACTTGAAACATGTTTAAGAAAAACGACCCATACAAATATTTGTTCTAAAGACATAACACCTTTGTTGCCAAGATCAAATACTTGTTTTGAGACTTATTGTTTATTCTTTTCAAGATATGAAAACTTTGATACCATACTCAAACACGGTTGTATACAAACAATGCATTTGGAGTTGGATATCCACCATGGTTAATTCACACTGTTTCTCCCCAAGATAAGAGTGACAAATTTGTGAAAGACTTGGTGATGTTGTTGTTCGAGTACATCGGTGCTTACATCTGGTTTCAGTTTGGTTGACCCGAATACGTTTGAAAACAAGATTCACATAATGCTGAAGCTTGGTTTCATCATTCAATGCGTGGTTTGTTCTAAATAAAAAGAAATAACAACATAGTAGCAAATAAAATCTAAAAGTAGTTTGTAATGTCCTTCCAAAATGAACTAAAGTTAACAAATGAGTCAAAATAACAACACTTTAACTTTGACTCATCAAAAAACAAAATGTTAACCTTGTTACTAATAAGATATCGCTTATAAAGTCTCGTATGAATCACAATGAAAGACAAACTCTCAGTGCTTACTAATAAGATAAAATGTTAGTATAGAACTATATTGTAATCTCCTTGAACCAAATGATGTTTTAAGAAAACAACATCAGACACTAGAAGACAACAATATAATACTAAACTCATCTTGTGTAGAAATAAATACAAGTGAGTATAATAATAAGCAAATTTTCAATCCTTTGATCCATGTGAGATTACTTGAAACAAGTTTTCATAAAATTGACCTCACACAAAAAGTTGTTTTGATGGCGAAACCAAATAATTCTTTCTACGTATTGCTTTATTCTTTTTAAGCTACAGATAAATCGATGCCAAACTAATTAAACATGGTTGTAAGCGCGCAATGCACTTAAAGTTGGATATCTACCATGGTTCAACAGTTTATTCCCAAGATAAAATGCTGAGAAAAATTTGATTAAAAATATATTTTAATTCGAGGGCAAAAAGCTCGTTTATGCTACTAAAGGTCTGAAACTCGATGAGAGTGAAGACAGAAAGAAAAAGAAGTAAAAAAATACTATGGAGATCAACCTTGAGTACCCGATTATGGAGGAGCTTAGGAGAAGAGGTGCAAATAAGATTGAATTGCTTACTTTATATTTTGTGCAACACTCAAACTGTCAACATTCTTGCATAAAGGGTAAAACTTTTACACAAATTAACAATGAGACTATCATTGCCATCAATACAACATAGCATGTGTTTACATACTTAAGATAATCTGATTTCATAGGTGTATCATTATCTTGTCTTTTGTGACTCCATGCATGTATGAAGTTATGCTGTTAAGAAATAAAATATAGATGCATGTCGTATGAGTAATTTAACCATTGATACAATATATATTAATGTTGGTCGCAGATTTTTTTCTTCAAGTTTGAGTTTTCATGATCATCTTATGATTTTTAGGTGGTTTGATATAATTTATAAGTTTTACGTTCGTTATGATATCATTCGGTTCTTGAAACATGTTGAACCATCAAATCGATAATGCATTCATGTTACTAATAAAAAAATGAGAATACTAATTACATTAAGAAAAGAGATTCTTCGATATTCAAAAATACTATAAAAATAAAAAGTCAAGGTTAAGAACTTATATGAGCTTGGAGAGTCTAGTCTTGTTTTTAAATAAACATGATCAATCACTACAAGCTAATATTATAATACCAACCTCAATTTGGTTGTAAAATATATACCACGGTATATCAATAAGCAAAATTTCTATACTTCAACCCATGTGGGACTAGTTAAAACAAGTTTTCAGAAATGTAACCCATACAAGAAGTTGTGCTAATGACATACATAGCACCTTTGTTGCTAAAATTAAATACTTATTTTTACGCATTGTTTTATTCTTTTCAAGATATGTAAAAATTGATACCAAAGTCAAACAATAATGACAATGCTCTTGGAGTTGGATATCCACCATGGTTCATTCACACAACAGTTCATCACCAACATAAATTGTGGTGAAAAGAATTATTCAAAAAAATTGATATTCGACATGGTTGATTTGAGGGCAAGAAGCTCGTTTCTTCTACAAAAGAAAAGGTCCGAAACTCGATGAAATTCGAGGGTCTATGCAAGGTGATCAAGGATGTCTTGGTTTGTAATTATAATTTTATCTCCCCTTCTTCAATTTCTTTAACCAATACATACCTTTAGATAATTAATTTGATTTTGTAATTATGATATTTGTGTTTGTTTGTTCTTTTAAAATACTAGCTAGTAGTTTGTTTCAATGTCGTATTGGTTGTGACTTGTGACTACATACACTACGTTTGATTTATGTAATCAATGATACACTATACAAGTTAGAGCATTAACTATCATAAACCTTTTACAAAGATTTATACAATAACACATCATTAATTTTTAAACCTTTTGATATTATAAACCTATAGTTACTATAGTATAAACCTTTACAACTTAATAAAATGTCTTATATAACAAATGCATTAAATTTATATAACAAATGCATTAATTGTATTGAATTTATAAAGAGGTTCAAGAATAAAGACCTCTTCATGCCACATACACATGAAATAATTATCCTATATGGTTGAAATAAACATAAATCTTTTCATATTTTTAGACATTTTTATAAACCCACCATAGTGAATTTTTTTCTTGCAACTTAAAGTGTATCTATGACCATCTTATTATTTTATAATGTTTTTATATCTTTAATACGTTTAATATTTTAAGACAAACTCTTTGATAACCAATACATACTTTGTTGTGTTTTTATATCCTATCATGCTAATAAGAAAGCGAGAATAAGCTATCGTACTAATTACATTAAAAGGAAGACTTTTTGATAATCTAAAAGCAAAAAATTAAGTTAAGAATTATATGAAGGAAGATAGAGCATGAAATTGTTTCTAATAATATTTATTAAGAAACAAAATCAAACACTCTCACCCAACAATATAATACCAATCCCAACTTGAATAAGTAATATATGCCGGAGTATATTAATAAGCAAAATTTTCATCATTTGATCCATATGGGACTACTTGAAACAAGTTTAAGAAAAATGACTGATACAAGTATTTGTTCTAAAGACATAACACCTTTGTAGCCGTAGTCAAATGTTTCTTCTATTTACACATTGTCTTATTCTTTTCAAGCTATGAAAAATTGATACAAAACTCAAACACGATTTGCATAGTGACAATGCACTTTGATAAAATTTTGATTAAAATATCATAGTTCGTGGGCAAGAAGCTCGTTTATGCTAGAAACTCGACGAGAGTGAAGACGTGAAGAAAAAGAAGGAAGCTTAGAAGGAGAATTTTAGAGGGTCTTTGCATGGTAATCAAGAATGTTGCTGACCGGTTGTCGTTATCGAATGTGTTGAGTCAAAATAAATAAGACCCATGCGAAACAAAATCTGTGTGATTAAATGCCTAGTTTCATAAAAAGAGAGACTCGATGGATCATTGATTTTTAAAAACACAAAACTTATATAGTAGACTTATATAACGAGATGATATATTTCAATGAACAAACCATACAAAGCCAACAATGGAATGCTAAAGTCGACTTTGTATATAGCAAATACACATCAGATATATAGATAAGCACAATTTTCATCCTTGATCCATGTGGGACTAGCTACTTGAAACAAGATTCCAGACATAACACCTATGTTGCCGAAATCAAATGCTTCTTTTTACACATTGTTTTTATTATTTTGAATCCCATCATTTCCAGGAACCAAAGTTCCAATGGATTGAATCAAGCTGACGACTTTCAACATTTTCTTTGCTAGTTCTAATGTAACAAAAGATGTCAGCATATGTGTGTACAAGTTTCTAACCGCAGTTGTCAGATATTCTTTAATAACATTGAATCTTTTGGTGATAAACTCTGAAAAAGATTGTATCATTCGCTTCTCGTCATTTGTATTTTCATAATTCTCCTTTTCTTGTGTGTTCAAGTATGAATCATATTCATCTTTGGGGTATTTTAGTAAATGTATCATTGATTCTGCATTGCTTCTCCAACCATAAATGGGAGACAAACAACTAGCAAGAACAGATACACGATGTTTAAGAAACACTTGATTGAGTTCATGGAAACCTATCCAAAACCATAGGTATCATACTCAAGTGAACTTCTTACAAGACTGACTAATACATGATAAATACTAAACGGGCTAAGCGCATAACAAATAAATTTTCTTAATACAAAATCCCACTAACACATAAGACCTTTGTAGTCGTAGTCAAATGCTTCTTTTTAGACATTGTTTTACTATTTTCAAGCTATGAAAAATTTAATGCCAAACTCAAGCACGGTTGTATAGTGACAATGCACTCCGAGTTTGCCGATATCTCCATGGTTCACTCACACAACTCACCCCTGGATAAGACGAGAAGTATGTGAAACACTTGGTCATGTTTTTGTTCGAGACACCAAACGTTACCAACTTATTATCTTATGGTGTTTTTATATCTTTAATAACTTTAACTTTAGTTATGACAAAACGGTAATGCTACCATGCTAATAAAAAAGTGAGAATAAGCAATTAAAAGACAAACACTTTCATAATCGAAGAAAAAAAATTAAGCTAAGAATTATATGGTACATTCGCAGTCATTCAAGTTGTACTTTTAATAAACAACCCGGAAAACTAATTATCTTATGGTGTTTTTATATCTTTAATAACTTTAACTTTAGTTATGACAAACCACTTTAACTTTAGTTATGACAAACCGACAATGCTAATAAGAAAGTGAGAATAAGCAATTAAAAGACAAACTCTTTTAAAATCGAAGAACAAAAAATTATGGTAAGAATTATATGGTAAATTTGCAAGCATTCAAGTTGTATTTTTAATAAACAACATGAAACACTGCAAACTAACAATATAATATCAATCGCAACCTGTATAAAAAAATACACATTGTGGAGTATATTAACAAGCAAAATTTTTATCTTTTGATCTATGTGGGACTACTTGAAACAAGTTTAAGAAAAATGACCGATACATATATTTGCTCTAAAGACATAACACCAGCCTTTGTAGCCGTAATCAAATGCTTCCTCTTTTAAAACATTGTTTTACTCTTTTCAAGCTATGAAAATAGATACCAAACTCAGACACGGTTGTTTAGTGACAATGCACTTAGAGTTGGAAATTCCACCATGGTTCAGTCACACAACAATTCATCCCCAAGATAAGAGTGACAAGTATGTGAAAGACTTGGTGATGTTGTTGTGCAAGACATCTTGCTTGCTTACACTTGGATTCAATCTGGATGACCCGAAAATGTTTCGAAACATGATACACACAGAATGCGGAGCATTGATGAAGATGTACATAAGGTATGTTGTATAACAATAAGATATACATGCACTATGGGTATGAGTTACATAACCAGTGATACAATATCAATGTTAATTAGTCACAAATTTTCTCTTAAAGTTTAAGTTTTTATAATCATCTTATTAGTACCTGTTGTTTTGATATCTTAATAAGTTTTACGATCGCTATGATGTACAACTTCGAATCATGTTCTTGAGAAATGTTGAACCATCAAACTAATAATGCGGCCATGTAACTAATAAGAAATTGAGAATAAGGCATCATACTAATTACATTAAGCAAATAGATTCTTCAATATTTAAAAAAGTACTATAAAAATAAAAAGTCAAGGTTAAGAACTTACATTAGCGTGCACGAGTTTAGTGAGATTTTTAAATAAACATCACGAAACAATACAAGCCAACATTATAATACAAACCTTAATTTGGTTTGAAAATATACACCACAGCATATTAATAAGCAAATTTTCTATACTTCAACGTAATTGGGACTAGTTGAAACAAGTTTTCAGAAATGTCATCCATACAAGAAGTTATGCTAAAGACAAACATAACACCTTTGTTATCGCAATCAAATGCTTCCTCTTTTTACACATTGTTTTATTCTTTTCAAGCTATGAAAATCGATGCCAAACTCACTCTGTGACAATGCACTTGGAGTTGGATTTTCACCTTAGTTCAGTCACACAATTGTTCATCCTCAAGATAAGACATAAGCTAGACAAAACGTTTTACCTTTTTATCAAAAGCTAATACAAGACTGGTCACTGTGTTACTTAAGAACTTAAAAATACTTTTGGTAACCCAAAGGGCCACAGGTATTTTTGGTTTAAGAACTTAAAAAGTTACAAGCAAAATCAGTTGTAATTACTTAATAACCTTTTGAGACCATTGATTAGTAGGCAAATGATTACAATTTTTTTTTTGGGCACTAAAATCACCTTTTAGTGCACATGTGTGTTAAACTTACAAAAACACACGTCGACATATTCGACCTTCTTGTAGCTCATGTTACAAAGATAAATGCAACGGTTAAATGTGCAGCATAACGAAACGAACTTTAGATCGCAAGTCAAACATAGAGCATCACTTGTTGCAAATTTGAACTTCTAACTGTCACCCTTGTTTTACGGTTATAAACCCGTGTATAAATGCAGGTTGTAAAAACAATTTCTTGTTTCTTTACTTAAACTTTAAAGAGAAATACTATAAATAATAGCGTTTTTAAATCTGGTTCAACCCGGCCGGTTGAACCATTTTTGTTTGGAAAAAATGGGCCAATAATATGAATTGTCTCGCTTTTTGTACCAAGTCTTGTGAGTAATGTCTAACACGACGGATGAAGCCTTTTTGGGTGAATTATCTCGTACTAAGTCTAGTGAGTAATGAAAGATGGACTACTTCAGTTCCGTTAGTTTATGTCCTCTTTCTTGGTGTATGTCTTATAAGGAGGGTATTTGGCTTCCTACTTCTGAACATTCTTGCATAAAGTGTACAAACTATCTTTAATGTTGTCAGCCATAGTTGGAATGAGGATAAACATGTAGGGAAACGGTTACACTTTTATTAATAAAATCTAAATAACATAAAATTAAATACAAACAGAATGTAAGCAGATAAACGATAATTAAATAAAATAATAAAATAGTCAAAAGACTTACTTGATCACCAAAATAAAAAATAAAGATCAACAAAGAAGCACTAAAAGCCAAGGCACGTGTTTGACACGCTTCCCTTAAAACAGATTCGCCGTCTGTTTCCCAGAGTACAACAGCCAAAATAGTAAGTTGTAGTGTCGGAATTAACTAAACTGCCAGGAATTTCATCTTAAGAGATGCGTATTCCATATGTTGGAAATCAATAATAACTATTGATTTGATGTGTGTGAAACTTGTGAAATTAGGGCCTCTATTTATACACAATAGACTCCCTCTAAGTTTACTCATCCCACCGATGTGGGATTGAAAATAAACTACTTTTCCTCTTTAGGCATGATACCGAATGCCTAACTTTGAGACCCGATATCTCATTCACATCAACTCTATTTTGGACACATAAAGGCTTATTGCGAAGCTCTCTTCGAGGAGAACGCGAACCTACAAACTATTACTCATATATGTGACATATACATATAGATAATTGTGTCCAAAGTTGGTCAAAAGTCACTTTTGCCAACCAATTTTCCAACAATCCCCCACATGAATGGAGATCGGTCGTAATACACAAAAATTACGATGAAATTCCAATAGTTGAATCTTGCAAAGGATAGGTAGGTGTGACCCTTTGAACCTTCCCTTGTGAGATGCCCTTAGTCTCCTAGATCCGAGTAGACGCGATGTCCTTGAACTCAGCTTCTGTTTACGTAGACGACAATACATTTCATACAAGACTCTCCCTAACATTGTTAAGCCCTCATAGTCATGTTCATTATGGTCCTGAACATTTGCCTGGTTCTGCAAGAGCTCTTAGGATTTGCGCCCCCCACAATTCCCTTCAAAGCGACCCCACTTCTCTCTCACATAGGTGATTTCATCTTGAATCATTAAAAACATATGTTTTGTGATTTCATCTCGAATCATTATGCTTTGTGATTTCATCCTGAATCATTAAAGCCATATGTTTAACCTCTCAACAAGTCACATTTGTTATAGGAATGGACTAGGAAGTTACAATGTTAAGTAACTCCCCCATATTGACGTGACTTCCCCCACATTTATATAATTAGGTTGTCCTATTGAACCCAGATCTTGGGATCTCCAGTCAACTGGGTTAGGTTTTCCTTCATATAAACTCATTCCTTTAAGGGCTTTAGTCCCATTCCTTTAGACGACTTACTAACTAACTCTCTGCTTAAGCCTTTCGTAAGCGGATCTGCGATGTTATCCATTGACTTTACGTAGTCAATCGTGATAACTCTAGTTGAGAGTAGTTGTCGCACCAATCAACGTCTATGATGGATATGTCTCGACTTACCGTTTTACATTGTGATATGAGCTCTGTCAATTTCCAATTGACTATCACACTTTATATAGATGGTCGTTACCGGTTTACGCCATCTTGGTATGTCCTCTACGAATTAACGCAGATATCCGCATATTCTATAAATTTATCTCAAATGATAAATTTAAATTCCATCATAGATTTAGCTATAAAAGTCTGTTTGAAATACTTTCAAGATTTCCAAGACACAGCTTCCCACGTAGAGTCAATACATCCGCTCTAGTGGATCTATATTCTTTTATGTAAGAATCCATATTTGCATTACTCTATCATTAGATAGCAGTTGGATATCTTCCAAAATGCAATATCGTAAGTATCATAGTACTTGTGTAATACTATTCAAATGGTCATCACTTGAATTACTGGTATATTTACTTAACTTGATTATAACTTCTAAATCAAGTCTTACACACGTCATTAGACACATAAGACGCCCAATATTCTCTGAGTATTCAAAATAGGCAACACCTCTACCTCTATTATAACGAGATTTAAAAGATGTCATTGGAGTTCTAGCTAGGCCGGAATCCCCCACATTGAACCTCTCAAGAATATTGTCCTTATAGTGTTTTTGACTTCAAAACAAATCCATTTGGTTTCATATGATCTTAGTTCCAAGAACCATATCGAGCAGCCAATGTAGTTCATGTCAAATCTTGACTCCAACATTTCATTTGTGGATTTGATCATCTTGTTATCACTTTCAGTGATAAGTATACCATCTATGTATAGACACATGATTACATATATACCAGCAATTATTTCTTTCCACAAACATCCGTTATTTTTAAATCCACGTTCTGACATGACGTGAAAAAAAAATTGATGTCATTGTTTGGGAGCTTGCTTTAAGCCATATAATCACTTAACAAGCCTACAAACTTTGTTCTCTTGTCCAGGAGAACCCTCGGTTTGGTTCATGTAGATTTCTTCTTCTAAATCTCCGTTTAGAAATGCCGTTTTCACATCCATTTGGTGAACTTCCAAATTTCTTAAAGCGGCAATAGCAAGTATCATCCTAATCGAGGTTATTCGCGTAACAAGCGAATATGTATCAAAGTAATCAAGACCTTCTCGTTGTCTAAATCCTTTGATTACTAATCTTGCTTTATACTTGTCAATGGTGCCATCGGCTTTCATCTTCTTCTTGAAGATCCATTTATAGCCTAGTGGTTTACAACCAGGAGGTAAATCCATGAGCTCCCAAGTATGATTTTGTAAAATAGAATCTATTTAACTTTTAATGGCTTCTTCCCATTGAGGCCCTTCTGAGGAAGTAACCGCCTCTCGATATGAAGTAGGTTCGTTTTCAACCATAAAAGAAACAAAATTGGGTCCAAACGATTTCTCGGTTCTTGCCCTTTTGCTTCTTCTAGGTTCAACCTCTTCTTCCCCAGTTTGATCTTGTCTCTCATCTTGGAGATCATTATCAACTCCTTTGTTGTCTCTTATCACGAACAACATTATCATCTTGATGTTTCTCATCATGAAGGACTTCATCATTTGGTTGCCTCTCATCATGGACAACTTTACCACCAAGCCTAGATGAACATCCATTCTCCTCTAATAATCAAGGAAACACGGTTTCATACAATGAAAGTTTTCCTTGATTCGGTTATCGTATCTTTGTGTATATTTATCGTTTCCGAATCACATACAAAGAAATGATAAGCACAACTGTTATGAGCATATCCAAAATTATGCAAACCACAGTTTTAGGTCCAATATTTTGAACCTTGGGTGTCAGTACAGATAGACACCCCCCACATTCGTAAGTACTTATAGGATGGTTTTCTTCCCATCCATAGTGCATAAAAACTATCTTCTTTTCCTTACAGGGGATCTTATCTAAAAGATAAGTAGCCAATAAAACCGCTTTCCCCCACATGCCATGGCTTAAACCATGACTTTAACAACATGGCATAACCATATCTTTAAGGCACAGTTCTTTCCTATCAACAATTATGTTGTGGTGTATAAGGAGCAATAAATTTATGTCTTATTCCATGTTTAGAACATACATGAAATGAAGACACATATTCACCTCCAATATCACTTCGAACCGCCTTGTTTTCGATAATAAGTTGATTCTTAACTTATTTGTATAGATCAATCTTGTCTATATCCTTACTCTCAAGTAAGTAAAAGTCGCAATATTTTGTGCTACCATCAACAATTACGATGAAGTACCTAATTGCTACCTTAGTAGGTATCGATTCCAAATCACATAAAACTATGTGAATCAAGGGTTCGGTTAATATACAGTCAACCGAGTGAAAAGACAAGCTTGTCAATTTGGCTTCAACATAAGTTATTCTTTTGTAATCCGTGTTCGTTTATTTAATTAAACAACGTATTGAGTTAAATTAACATGTCCTAGTTGGCCATGCTATACATTCACAGGATCAAATAAGCTAAATTCATAGTCATTTTTATTAAAAAAAATAGATTCAGCTTAAACATTTAATGAAGGGCATAACCCGTACCGACCAAAATTTTGTTCAATGTTAACTCAATTTTATTTGATTAAAATAAAAATAAAGCCAAATTTATTAAGCAACCATCCAGACACAAGATTCCTACGAATCTCTGGCACATACAACGTGTTGGTTCACTTAAGCTCTTTTCCACATGTGAATGTCAACATCACATTTCTTTTCCCTTGCTATTAGGAGTTATAGAGTTGCCCATAGATTGCATCTCTCCATTTTATGCTACTTTGAAAGAGTTAACCAAACTCTTATCATTATACTCATGACATGATGCCCAAGTGTTAATCCACCATTTTCTAATGTCGGATCCCGCCTTGGCAACAATTTTCATTTCATTCAAGCCATTTAACCCATAGTTATGGCACATAAAATCTGAATGCTTTAAAGCATCTACCGTACACATAACTCGAGTATTGGTCTCCCTTTCATCAAGTTCGGGAGCAGATTTTTTAGATGTCACTCATGACATTCCGAACATTTTGTTAATATTCCGTTATTAGTGTAACACTAAATTTGGAATAATTAACAACTTACTATATCACAAAGTGTTTCTTAACAAACACGATAACATCAAATTTTGTTTAAAACACTACTGTTTTGTAAGATCCATTATACAAAACCGCTTTTAAACAAGTATTTCAATTAAACAATTAAACAATATCGCATATTACATAATGTTTTTAAACAAAAACAAATTTGTAATATGATTTTGTCAATCTTCTTTAACAATATCTTAATAGATCTGCATCACATGGTATAATTCTACAATGAAACTCGACAAGGTTTCAAAATAGATTTACTCTTTCAAAGAAACTCAACAAGGTTTCTATAGATCTACTTTTAAATGCATAAAGTTTCAAGAACTATATTAAGTTTATAATTAAACTCAACCTGGTTTAATTAAATAAGCTAAACAAGTCAAAGAAACTTTTCCACAAAATATGATAACAACTTGTATATTATCAGATTTTGTTTCAAACAAACTCATCTTGGTTTCAATAAACACGTTCTAGTAATCTAATAAAATAACAACTTGTATTTTATGAGATTTGTTTCAAAGAAACACCACTTGGTTTCAATGAATCTAATTTCATCATGATTTTTAACCATGTTAGTAACTGGAGCACCAATTACATTCGCAAGATTCACTAGGGTCACAAATTATGTTACCATCAGTTAACTTGTGAATATTTAAACACAAAAAACTGTTAAAACAATATGGTATCTAATAAACTCGACATGGTTTATGTAAACTTGTACCAAATATGATTCCGAGAAACACAAGCTTGGTTTCAGTATCCAGATTTAAATAATAACACATGCAATAAACAAACTAAATAAATCAGTTTGAAAAGAAACTCATCATGGTTTCAATATAAACTGATTCAATAAACTGTATTAAAAATCGTTTATAAATCTGTTATACCAAATCTGTTAATTAAAATTATGTTAAGTTATAAAACTGATTTTCAAATAAACACAATCTTGGTTCAGCAGAAAAACAGTTTGTATAAAATCTGTTAATTAAAATAAATCAGATTTTAATAAAAAGTGTTTTAATTCTGTTAAACAGAATCTGTTTTAAGACTGTAGGGAAACGGTTACACTTTTATTAATAAAATCTAAATAAATAAAATTAACAGTAAATAAATAACATAAAATTAAATACAAACAGAATGTAAGCAGATAAACGATAATTAAATAAAATAATAAAATAGTCAAAAGACTTACTTGATCACCAAAATAAAGATCAACAAAGAAGCACTAAAAGCCAAGGCACGTGTTTGACACGCTTCCCTTAAAACAGATTCGCCGTCTGTTTCCCAGAGTACAACAGCCAAAATAGTAAGTTGTAGTGTCAGACTTAACTAAAATGCCAGGAATTTCATCTTAAGAGATGCGTATTCCATATGTTGGAAATCAATAATAACTATTGATTTGATGTGTGTGAAACTTGTGAAATTAGGGCCTCTATTTATACACAATGGACTCCCTCTAAGTTTACTCATCCAACCGATGTGGGATTGAAAATAAACTACTTTTCCTCTTTAGGCATGATACCGAATGCCTAACTTTGAGACCCGATATCTCATTCACATCAACTCTATTTTGGACACATAAAGGCTTATTGCGAAGCTCTCTTCGAGGAGAACGCGAACCTACAAACTATTACTCATATATGTGACATATACATATAGATAATTGTGTCCAAAGTTGGTCAAAAGTCACTTTTGCCAACCAATTTTCCAACAAAACAAAAGTCAAGTTTACAAAGTATTTAAGTGTAGCTGAAGTAAGTTTTCTTTTTCTTTTAAAAAAAAAAAAAAAAAAAAATTCCTTTTTTAAAAAGGTAAAAGATAGCAAGTCTGGTTAGAATTTTCAGGTGCAAGATTTGATCACTAGACCTCTTGAATGAGAACTAAAGATGATAACCAGAGAATCCAACCATCACCATGTGTTACTGTTTCTTTTTATGTTATTTAACTATCATTTTGAAACCATATAACAAGTAAATGACAAATCCATAAATATAATATAACTATCATTTTTTTGCCCACCCGACTGTTAACTGTTGGCCCCTTCTTTCATAAACAAACCATTCTTGGGCAATTTTATTGTATCAAGTTGGATTAAAAAGGGAGTCATACAAGTACCTCTATTTTATTTCCCCTTTCTTCAATTTCTTTAACCAACACATATGTAGCCAACGACATTATCCGGTTCTTGAGACATGTTAAACAATCGAGCCAATAATGCAACCATGTTACTAATAAGAAATAGAGAATAATGTATCGTACTACATTGAAATCCTACTCTTTGATAACTAAAAAACAAAAAGTTTAATTTATAACTTATATAGTCGGATTTCAGCGATTCATGTTATTTTTCTGTAAACAACATCAAACATTGCAAACCAACAAAATAATACAAATCACAAATTACAAACAAAATACACATCACAAATTCACAATATATTAATAGGTAATTTTTTTCACTCCGTGATATATGTGGGACTACATGTCTAATTGAAACAAGTTGTTTTAAAAAAAATGGTCCATATAAATTTTTTTTCTTAAGACATAATGGAAGACTAAATTATTTCTCAAAATCTAGTAATATTTCAAGTGACAGTATAGATACATGACAATACTAAACAGGCTAGGCCGAAAACAAACAAAGCCTTTGATTATAATAACCCGCCATCAGCTCTTGATTAAGGACTAAAATATTTCTCATAACTGAATAATAGTTCAAGTGACACGATAAATAGTTATGGTCTAAGCCCAATATAAACAAATTTTCTTTATATAAAATCCCGTAAACACATAAGACCTTTGTAGTCTTAGTCAGATGCTACTTTTTACACATTGTTTTATTATTTTGAAGCTATAAAAAATTTGATGCCAAACTCCTATACAATTGTATAGTGACAATGCACTCCAAGTTGCATTGGCTCATATCCCCATGGTTTACTCACACAACTCACCCCAGGATAAGAACCATAAGCATGTGAAAGACTTGGTTATGCTTTTGTTTGAGACATCATCTTATTATTTTTTTGGTGTTTTTATATCTTAATAACTTTAACATTGGTTATGACAAACCCGCAATGCTACCATGCTAATAAGATAGTGAGAATAAGTATCGTACTAATTACATTAAAAGACAAACCCTTTGATAATCTAAAAGCAAAAAATTAAGTTAAGAATTATATGGTTCGTCAAAAATGATTCATGTTGTATTTTTCAATAAAGAACATCAAACACTACCAACTAACTTTATAATACCAATCTCATCTTGCAAAAGAAATATATGCCTGAGTATATTAATAAGTAAAATTTTCATACTTTGATCCATGTGGGACTACTTGAAAAAAGTTTATGAAAAATGACCGATACAAATATTTGTTCTAAATACATAACACCTTTGTCGCCGAGATCAAATACTTGTTTTAACACGTTGTTTTATTCTTTTCAAGTTATGAAAATCGATAGCAAACTCAAACATCATTGTTTAGTGACAGTGCATTTGGAGTTGGATATTCACCATGGTTCAGTCACACGACAGTTCATCCCAAAGATAAGAACGACAAGTACGTGAAATGCTTGGTGATGTTGTTGTTTAAGACATCTTGCTTACACCAAAACAGAATACACATAATGTTGAGCATTGATGAAGATGTATATAAGGTATGTTGACTACAAACATGTATATAAAGTCACCCGAGTGCTTTTTTCTACAAAAATGTACATAAGGTATATATGTTGTATAACAATTAGATATACATGCACTACGTATGAGTATGAGTTATGTGACCAGTGATACAATATCAGTGTTGTCACAGATTTCTCTTAAAATTTAAGCTTTTATAATCTTCTTCTTAGTTTTTTGTGTTTTGATATCATAATAAGTATTACGATAGCTATGACGTACAAGATCACGTTCTTGAAACATGTTGATCAAACCTGTAATGAAACAATATTTTACTTATAAGAAATTTAGAATATGCTATCGTATAGACTACTTACAAAGTAAGACACTTCGATCGTTAAAGAGATACAAAAGTTAAGCTGTGAACTTATATGGCGGATCATGGTTTTTATTGTTAATTTTTGATGAACAAAATCAATTACCACAACCCAACGTTATGACACCAAACTCAACATGAAAATAAAGCATATATGAGAGTATATAAATACGTAAATTTTACATCCTTTAATTCATGTAGGATTACTTGAAATGGATATTTGGTACAATTTTTTTTTTCTCTTCTTCTTTTTTGCCTACTTGCCTTTCTTGAAAAACTAAGCTTTCAATCCCACATGGATCAAAGATGCGAATTCTTGCTAGCTTATATAACTTAGAGTATATGGTTCATACAAGTTGAAATAAGTATATTGTTGTTAGTTTAACATACATTGAAGTGAATGGACACTTCTTTGTATGCGACACTAACAACAAACTATGAGTTCTCAACTTTTTTTCCCCTTCATTGTTGCTACAATCGACTATATGTAAAGTAATAAAGTATAGTTTGATTCTCTTTGTGTAACAACCCAAGATGTTGTCACCTTTTGTGATTTGGAACATTAATTAAAGAGTTAAGCAGATATAAAGCCAAAGAACAAATAGTTTATGTTATTTTTGGGTTTTAAATCTTAATTGAATAAATTAAGCACTTAAAACCAAGAATAAATAGTTTATAAACATCTAATCTCAATGAAACAAACCATGGCTAGGTTCAATTCATATCATCCGCAAGATAAAATGCAAAAAAAAAAAAAAATTGATTAGAAATATATCGTAATTCGAGGGCAAGAAGTTAGCTCAACAATGTTGGCCAGAAGCCGATTGCTGGATGAAAAACATGCTCTGGTGCACGTCAGCAAAACAACGACATACATCATCAGCTTCATTGTCGAAAACCAAAAAATCTTTTGAACATCTAATGCTGTTGTAATGTTGTTAGATTTGTGTAACAATGGCGAACCGACTCACTTTCTCTTTGAGTTTTGACGATTGTTGGATTTTAATGTTTTATTAATACCATTAGATAACATATTGAAGTTAGTTTCAAACCATAATCTCATTGTTACATTGTATTTGTTTGAGTGTAAGTGATTCCTTTAATTATCAAGTGTTCGTGAATTTAAATCGCAACTGAGACAAGTATGTGTAAACTCCGAACATAGTGGCCATATAAATATCAGGAGGACTTGCTGATCAAAACCAATGCTATAGAGTATGTGACGATTAATATACTCATAAGTCGAACCACAATCGTTGTTGCCAAGATTAAATATAAGTGTTTATTCGGATCCTAAGCTTGAACAATGATCATAATAGTCATGATCGAAACAAAAGCTAGCCAAAAACATTTTACCTTTTTATCAAAAGCTAATACAAACACAAGAAAGCCTGGTCGCTTCTGAGTTAATTCATTGTAAGCTAACGAGGCAGTGCAACAAATTTTTATATACTGAAGCAGCTTGTTGAGATTTTGTATAAACCAACATGCAAAAAGTAATTTTAGTTTAATAACTTAAAAAGTTATGAGCAAAAAGGCAAAAACACTTGCAACTTGATGATTTGGAAAATTTCAATATGTTGCATGAGACCATCACTTTTCCCATTTATTACCAACTTCATCTAGCTACTTACTTTTCTTCGCAATCCGATGTGGGATGAGCAAAATCCATTTAATTAATACTAGCAGGGTACCCGCGCGTTGCGGCGGCAGATACCCTGTAACTAAATTTTTGGTCTAATAATAAATTTCTTATTATTTGTTTTCTGATTATGTAGTTAATAGGTACTCGATCGTTTTTTTACGATGATAAATTTAACAAGTCATTTGATAAAAAAATTACATGAAGATGAAAATAATGACATAAACGATGATAGAGAAAAAAAAAGTATAAATAATATGGCCATTACATTTAAAATATTACGATATGTAAAGAGTCATTACACTTTGATTAAAATAAATTATTGTAAAATTAGAAAACATATTGTTGGTTTATATCATATCAATTAGTAACTTTCATAATTTGTATCATCTGTTTTATTTGAGCTGTATTTTTTTATGTAAAGTACACTAATTGCAAGTGTTTGTGACATAATTATATAATAAATATTTGAAGACTTATATTTTCATAAGACCCCAAGTGAATGTGCTTATATAATGTATTAGAGATTTCCTAGCAGTTTCTATAATTAATCGTTTTAATATCTCTTATAACATGCTACAAGTTCCGGATGCCACCTAAAATTTGAAGCTATTTTCGTATATTGAATATTGCCGATGCACATGATAAACTACACTGTTCTAAAAGGCTCGCAAATCCCCGCAAATGCGTGAGGCTTGATCATAACGCCACGCCATGCCACCACGCCGCCTTATGGCACATGTTTTTGTAAACTCGATATATATGAATTATGATATAAATATATAAATATTTTCATACTTTGTGCCGCCTTATGTCACGCCTTATAAACGCAAAAGTTTCGCCTTAGCCGCAAAAGCGTGAGGCTTGGTCATGCCGCCACGTCACGCCTTTGATTAAATTCAAATTCGATTGGCTAGATTTTTAGCATAAAATAAAATGAACTTTAAATGTTTACAAAACCAAATATTTGAATGACAGTAAATCACATTCAGTTACTTTTATTATGTAACTTTCTTTTTATCGTGGAGCCTTTATTTTGTGTCCAAAGACCACCCACTAATCTCAAGATATACATGTGATAGATCTTAGATCAACATTAATACGTGTAAGTTGTTGGTTCATTGTTGGGATGCTATGTCATCTTTTTGACTCATCAATATCACTGCCTTAAAATTCACAAATCTCACATTCAAACTCATATTACTCGATAAGATCCAATACCAAATGCTCAAAAAAAAAAGAGCAACCTCGAACTATGAGAATAACGAAGAAGAATGGAATGGCATAAAAAATATTACCCTAAAAATATCTCATCAAATCCGACTAAAACTCGCTGGTATAATCAGCATCACTTACATAAACCAAAACCAATACAACATAACCCGAAACAAAAGTAACAAAATCTGGCTAAATCTCAAACACAAATCATGAGCCTAACCAAGCTTAACCAAAACCACATAAACCCAAATCACAACCCTATACAACCTTAACCAAAACCACATAAACCAAAACCGATCAGATATACAAATTCAGCAATACCGGTGGTAGTGGCGGCGGTGGATTAAGATTAGGGAGGCGGCGCATTCAGATAATGTTTTGGTGGGAGAGGTGTTTGTGTTTTACTGTATATGTATTGTATTTTATATCCCGTAGGTTCGGATGGTTGAAGCCACCAACAAATCCAAAAGATACGAATATACTTGAAACAATAACAAATTTAACAATACCAAACACAAACCAACAGCCTCCAACATTACCAAAACCACCTAAACCACCACACTACCATCCAAAACGCCAATTTATGGCAATGATTTTGGTGATGGAGGCAATTAAAGTAGAGGCTGCGTTAGAGAAGGAGTGGGAGTGGATCTGTGATTTTCAGAAAGAGGGAGTGGTTTGTATCGTTTAGTATGTTTTTTTTAGATGTGAGAGGCTATTTTAAATAGGGCTGTTAGTATGATGTTGCTGAAGTTTGAAATGGGCTGTTACATCTTAAATGGGCCATATGAATGTTGGAGCTGTTACAAGTTACAGAATTAAAGATTTTTAATTTCAATTACAACTTTTATTTAAGAAAATTATGGGCCATTACAAGCTTTTAAGGGCATTTACAAGACTTTCTAGGCTTTTAATGATATGTGCATGTATTAATTTTTTATAATAAAAGCAAGACAAATATTTCTTATAATGGAAATGTTTTTGGTCTTACAATTTTAAGATTACCTCTTTTAGCAAGTCCCAAATATATTATAAAGTAGTATAGATATAGATAATAATAAAACAATCTATTACATTGGTTTATTGTTCACATTTTTTTTATGTTGTTAAATTGTTCATTTACAAAAATAGATAAAGAATTTTAATCAAGTTTATCATATTAACCGTATTTAAGGTTATTATTGCAAACTTTAAAAAATTTATAAATTAATTAGTCAAAGGTAAAACTGTCATTTTACAAAAAACAAAAAATGATAAATGTATAATGATTATGCTTTCTTTAAACTATGTTTTTATTGGTGGACAATTAACTTGGGATGAATTTACTTTTGCTTAATACCTAGAGTAATGATCAAAAGAGAAATATAATCAAGATGAGAAGAAATGAGAAAAAATCGCAACCACCAATCTTAGATGCATCCACAAAAATAGATGCATCTCCCAATTATTTTTCTTTTCTTATTTTAATTTTGTGACTACAATTATTTCTCACTCTTCTAATTTCAATAAATCTTCTCACTAGATCCATTCCCATAACGAAGCATTAAAAACAAAAAGTAAATAGCAAAGATACGCAGCAGGGTGATAAGAAGTGGGGTCAAAGGGAACAAGTTCTTTAGGCGGGTCAAGAAAAGACACGACCATCTCTTTCATCGTAGTAAAATATTTCACCACCAGTAACTGAACTTGTTGCACTGACACGCCTGTAAACTGAACTGGGTGCATTGAGTTTCCTTTTTGTATAGAGATGGACCCCACATGGTTTAAGGTTCAGAGTGAGTGAACTCAACTCAGCTACATTGGACCAGGTTAGTTAAAGGGTTTGGTTTAGTCAGGCCCGGGTCTATTGGCCTTTGGGCTAAGTTTAGAGAAACGGGGTCCAAGTACCAAATGGCGGCTTTAAAATATTTTTTGCCCAAAAGTTCATACTTTGCGAGTACCCAAACAAAGTATTAGCAGTTTCTTGTGAACAAGGTGATGAACATTGTGGTATTTCTTGGCTATTTTAGCACAAAATCTGAAATTTTTGCTAATGTTTTAAAGTTAAGTGTCCATATTATAATCTTATGGGTTTCGCTACAATGTGTAGTTAGACCGTATGTTAGTCCCCAAGTGATTGTAGGCGTGTTTGCGATTGCTTATTTTTTTTCAATTATTTTATGCAATTTGAAGTAATAAACAAGTATGTGGCTGAGCTGCTTATGTTTTTTTAGTGTTTATTTTGTTGAAGTAAAATTACTTTTTATAAACTTATGCTACGTAATTCGTTATTCAAACAAATTTGGTTGAAACTTTTTACCTTTCACATTTTAGTGTTTGTGTCCGGTGCTTGGCTTTTGCTTATTTCGATAGGTTATATATAATCGTTTATTTTTTATAATCTTTCACATTTTAGTGTTTCACATGATTTTAGCGATAGTAAAGACTTACGATTTATATATGTCTTTTTCTCCAGGATAATACCGACTAACTTAAGCAATTAAATTTTATAAAAGTAAAGTAACCAACCCTTAACTGTTTTACTGTCTCAGTTTTTCAAACAAACTATTCTTGTCGAATTTTACTGTCTCAAGTTGGATTTAAAAGAGTCATACCAGTACTCATAAATTTTTTTTCCCTTTCTTCAACTTCTTTAACCTACACATACATTAAGATAAACTGATTAACTGATTTCATGATTATGGTTTTTTTGTTTGTTTGTTTGTTCTTTCAAAATATTAGTAATAGTTTGTTTCATTGTCATGTATGAAAGTATGTTTTGACTGCAAGATATCAGTGTTATTCATGGATTTTTTTTTTTAAATTTCGAGTTTTGATGATCATCTAATTAATAGTTATGATATCATCTGGTTCTTGAGACATGTTGAACGATTGAGCCTATAATGCCATGCTACTAATAAGAAATTGAGAATAATGTTCATTCAATAAAACCAACTCTTTGATAATTAAAAAGACAAAAAAGTTAAGTTTAGATCTTATATTGGAGTCCATCGAATATGATATTATTTTTCAATAAACAACATCAAACACAACAAACTAACAATATAATACAAATCTCAACTTGAATAGAAAATACACACAACAATATATTAATAAGCAAAATTTTCATCTCTGACCTATGTGGGACTATTTGTCTAAATGAAACAAGTTGTTTTTAAAAAAGTCGCCCATATAAAAAAAAATTCTTAGAGCGAACGGTATAATAACGCAGGCAAGCGTTAATGGGTAACGCCCCGGCGTTATTGCCCGTTACCCACACCAAAGGCAGCGTTAAAGTTGTGTTAAACATGGCACGTTAACATGATAACGTGCGTTAGAGCCAAGGTTTAATAATAAAAAAATATATAAAAAAAAATTCACTTTACCCCCTCCCCCCCCCCCCCCCCTCCCCTTTTTAAACGGATACTTTGAATTAAAATTAAAAAAAAAATCAAAATCATTTTTTTACCACTATAAATACCCAAATAAAACACTATTTTTTTCTTCACATTATCATAATTCAAATTCAAGTTTATATATTTCCTCTCACACTTCCATAATTCAAATTCAAGTTCATTCACAATGGATCCGAATCAAATTGATGAATTACCTCAGCAATGATAAGACGTTGATGACGAAACTGACTTCGAATTTATGATGGCCGCGTACGAGTATCAGCAACAGTTGGAACAAGAAGCGTCTCAACCTCGCTTAACTCGTACCCATATATATCGTGAATGTGAGCTTGCAGAAGAACGTTTGCGTAACGACTATTTCATTGAAGTTTGTAAGTATTCGAAGCACAATTTTCGTAGAAGATTTTGTATGAGCCGAAAACTATTTCTGCAAATAGTCGAAGGTTTTGAATCTTATACTTCCGAAAATATTCCAGATCATTTTAACTTCTTTAGCCAATCACCCGATTGTACGGATCAAATGAGTTTAAGTGTTCTTATGAAGTGTACGTTTGCCATACGCCAATTGGCGTACGACACCTCACCCGATGCGTTTGATGAATATTTGCAAATGGGTGAGCATACTTCGTGTGATTGTCTTGATAATTTTAACAAATACTTCGCAAAGACATGAGGCTTGATCATCACGCCACGTCATGCCGCCACGCCGCCTTATGGCACATGTTTTTGTAAACTCGATATATATAAATTATGATATAAATATATAAACATTTTCATACTTTGTGCCGCTTTATGTTACGCTTTATAAACGCAAAAGCTTCGCCTTAGCTGCAAAGGCGTAAAGCTTGGTAATTCCGCCACGTCACGCCTCATGCTATTTATAACCTTGGTTTAAACAAAGTGATCTATTATCAACTACTTTTCTACTTCTACAACTTTGAGTATCCACCAGTAATTTACAATAAAATGAAGGAGTTATTCAATGAGAGATTTAAAAATATATCTTTCACCGGTACTAATAAGTCTATGGTTTGGTTCTTAGGCACAAAACTATCTTTCATGTGTTGTCAGCCATAGTTGAAATGAGGATAAAACAAAGTCAAATTTGAAAAGTATTTAAACTTATTAGTAGTTTGTTTCATTGTCTTGTACTCTCGTTGGTTATGACTACAAGCACGAATGGAAGTATGGTGTTGAGCAATAGTAAGATATAACTTATGATCATTATGCAGCCAATGTTACATATCAGTATTAGTCATGGATTATTTTTCCTTAGATTTTGAGTTTCGATGGTCACCTATTATTTTTTGGTCAGTTTTATGCGAGTTATGACAACATCTTGTTCTTGTGACATGTTGAACAATCGAACCGATAATGCAACCATGTTTCTAATAAGAAATTAAGAATAATGTGTAATTACATTGAAAAACCAACTCTTTGATAATTAAAAAGACAAAAAGTTAAGTAAAGAACTTATATAGTCGGCTTATTGTGGATTTTATTATTTTTCAATAAACAACATCAAACACAACATACCAACAATATAATACAAATCTCAACTTACATAGAAATACACATCACAATATATTAATAAGCAAAATTTTCATTTTTGACCCATGTGGGACTATTCTTCTACTTGAAACAAGTGGTTACAGGAAAAATGGCTCATATAAAAATTTGTTGCAAAGAAAAACTAAATTATTTCTCAAAACCTAATAATATTTCAAGTGATAGGATAAATATATAACAAACACAAAACAAGCTAAGCTCGATATAAAGAAACTCTTTCAGTAACAACCCTTGATGTAAGACTGGATTATTTCTCATAACTAAATAATAGTTCAAGTCATGGTATAAATACATGATAAATGATAAACGGGCTAAGCCCAATATAAGAAGGATAAGTATGTGAAAGACTTTAATCATGTTTTTTTTCGAGACATCAAACATTACCAACTTATTATTTTATGGTGTTTCTGTATCTTTATTAACTTTAACATTAGTTGTGACAAACCGACAATACTACCATGCTAATAAGAAAGTGGGAATAAGCTATCGTACTAATTTCATTAAAAGACAAACCCTTTGAAAATTTAAAAGCAAAAAATTTAGTTAAGAATTATATGGCTCATTGGTGCTAATTCACGTTGTATTTTTCAATAAACAACATCAGACACTACCAACTAACAATGTAATATCAATCCCAACTTGTATAAGAAATATATGCTTGAGTATCTTAACTAGCATAATTTTCATCTTTTGACCAATGTGGAACTACTTGAAACATGTTTAAGAAAAATGACCCATACAAATTTTTTTTCTAAAGACATAACACCTTTGTTGCCGAGATCAAATACTTATTTTGAGACACTGTATACCGACAATGCACTTGGAGTTGGATGTCCACCATGGTTAATTCACATTGTTTATCCCCAAGATAAGAATGACAAATATGTGAAAGACTTGGTGATGTTGTTGTCTGAGACATCGTTGCTTACATCTTGTTTCAATTTGGTTGACCCAAGTACGTTTGGAAACAAGATTCACATAATGTTGAAGCTTGGTTTGGGCATTCAATGCGTGGTTTGCTCTAAATAAAATAACTATAACAACATGCTAGCAAATAAAATCAAAAAATAAGTTATTATGTCGTTCAGAAAATGAATTAAAGTTAACAAATGAACCAAAATAACAACTTTAACTTTGACTTTGACTAACAATGTTGACTTCAAGTTTTAACTCTCAAACGCTAGATTCATTGACTAACAAATCACATAGCATTCTACCATTATACTTTTAAACTCAAGTGAGAACTTATTTATAACATTGTCCGGTTTTGAGACATGTTGAACCATCGAATCGGACATCTTATTATTTTATGGTGTTTTGATACCTTTAATAAGTTATACATTCGTGATGACATGTATTGGTTCTTGAGACATGTTCAACCATCAAACCGATAATGAATTGAAACCATGTTACTAATTATTAAAAAACATAATGTGAACATTGTTAGTGATATGAAATCAATTACAATACTCTTCGGTGACTATTAAAAAAGATAAAATATTAGTTTAGAACTACATTGTAATCTCCAAGTTGACGATGATATTTTTAGTAAACAACATTATACACTAGAAGACAACAATATAATACTAAACTCATCTTGTGTAGAAATAATTACACGTGAGTTTAATAATAAGCTAATTTTCAATCCTTCGATCCGTGTGGGATTACTTGAAACAAGTTTTCATAAAATTGACTACGCACAAGAAGTTATTTTAATGACATAGCACCTTTGTTGCCGAAACCAAATATCTCTTGGATTGTTAAATTCTTTTTAAGCTATGGATAAATCGATAGCAAACTTAAAAACGATTGTAAGCAAGGACTTAGAGTTGGGTATCCACCATGGTTCAATAGTTTATCCCCAAGATAAAATGCTGAGAAAAATTTGATTAAAAATATATTGTAATTCGAGGGCAAGAAGCTCGTTTCTGCTGCTATAGGTCTGAAACTCGATGGGAGTGAAGATGAGAAGAAAAAGAAGTAAGAAAACTATGGAGATCAACCTTGAGAACCTGATTAGGAGAAGAGGTGCAAATAAGAATGAATTAATTACTTTATATTTTGTGTAAAACTTTGACACAAATTACTAATGAGACTATCATTGACATCAATACAACATAGTATGTGTTTACATACTTAAGATAATCGGATTTCATAGCTGTATCATTATCTTGTCGGTTGTGACTCCAAGCATGTATGAAGGTATATATGTTGTTAAGAAATAAGATATACATAATACATATATGCACGACGTATGAGTTATGTAACCAATTATACAATATATATATATATTAATGTTGATCGCATATTTTTTTCTTTAACTTTGAGTTTTTATGATCATCTTACTATTTTTAGGTGTTTTGATACTGTTAATAAATTTTACGTTCGTTATGACATCATCCGGTTCTCGAGACATGTTGAACTGTCAAATTGATAATGCGACCATGTTACTAACAAAAAGTCAAAGTTAAGAAAAGAGATTCTTCAATATTTAAAAAATCACTATAAAAATAAAAATTCAAGGTTAAGAAGTTATATGGTAAACTTGGAAAAGCCGACAATATTTTTAAATAACATCACCGACACTACAAGCCAACATTATAATACCAACCTCAATTTGGGTACAAAATATACACCACAATATATTAATATGCAAATTTTCTATACTTAGACCCATGTGGGACTAGTTGAAAGTTGAAACAAGTTTTCAGAAATGTCATCCATACAAGAAGTTGTGCTAATGACATACATAGCACCTTTGTTGCCGAAATTAAATACTTATTTTTACGCATTGTTTTATTCTTTTCAAGATATGTAAACTTGATACCAAATTCAAACATATAGTGACAATGCACTTAGGAGTTGGAACCGTAGTTAAGTCATTCCCAAGGTAAAATGATTTTGTAATTCCAGGGCAAAAAGCTCGTTTTTCTGTATAGTGACAATAAGTGGTTACCCTGCTAGTACAATGTATCATACTAATTACTTTAAAAGACAGGCTCTTAGATGATTAAAACGACGTGAAGTTGAGTTGAGTTAAGAACCTATATTGTACTCGTATAGTAGCAGTATCCAATGATATTTTACAATTGACAACATCAAATACCCCAAACCAACAACTGAAGCTTTACATTAGTTATGACATCATCCAGTGATGAAATAATTGTTATTTTTCCAGTAATAAGTAAAAATAATTACAAATATTTGAATGATATAAACAGTAATAGATAAAGAATACGAATTGCATTATGCAGACATATGCAATATTTTTGGTGCAAAAAAAAGTAAAGCAATTTGACTATTTAACTAACAAACAATATACTGCTGCAACGCTCGGGTATTTTAAACTTGTTCTTATTATAAAGTGCTAAACTTTATAAGAATAAAAACATTAACTTACACCATACAATTCATGTCAATGGGAATGGGAATTTGAGTAAGCGCAAGGGCGACAAAAACAAGCTGAGTCAAAATAAACAAGATTGATGCGAAACAAAATTTGTGGATTAGATGCCTAGTTGCTTAAAAAGAGAGGCTCTTCGATAATTAAAAACGCAAAAGATTAAGTTAAGAACTTACATAGTTGGCTTGTATAGCAAGAAATCTTTTTCGATGAAGATTAAACATCAAACTATACAAGCGAACAATATAATGCTAAACTCAACTTGTATATAGCAAATATACATCAGTTATATAGATTAGCAAAATTTTCATTCTTTGACCCATGTGGGATTACTCGAAACAAGATTCCAGACATAACACCTTTGTTGCCAAAATCGAATGCTTCTTTCTACACTTTGTTTTATTCTTTTCTTTTTGGGTAAAAGGTCTTCCACCCGGTAAAATAATTGTTTTATTCTTTTCAAGCTATGAAAGAAGTGATATACTAAACTCAAACACGGTTATATAGTGACAATGCACATGGAGTAGGATATTTACCATGGTTCACTCACACATCAATTTGATCATTCCTAAAGATTAAATAATGCTTGGAAAATTTTGATTATAAAAGGGCACGAAGCTCGTTTTTGCTACAAAATAACGTCCAGAACTCGAGGAGAGTGAATTCGAGAGGAAAAATACGTAAGAGACTATGGAGATCGACGACCTTGAGAACCTGATTATGGAGGAACTTAGGAAAATAGTTGAGGCAGATAAGAACGATAAATCTGTGAAAGAATTACCATGGAAAATAGGCCGATATGGTCAAAGTAATGGAACTGATGTTGGCCTGCAATCGGGCTTTCTGTATTAATGTGAAGAATTAAAGGGGATGTTTGGATGGATTATTAAGGATTGATTTCTAACATGATGGATGAAAACTTTCTGTGTGAATTACCTCGTACCAAGTTTAGTGAGTAACGTAAGGTGGACTACTTAACTTCCGTAAGTTGGGTTTTTGTTAATAACCTCGATGGAAATGTAGTTCATTGTCCCTTAGTGGTAAACAGTATCACAACTTCAGTTTATGTCCAGATATGTGGAGAGATGGTTTGTCTTAAACAGGTGTTTTGGCTTCCTACTTCTAAACATTCTTGCATAAAGTGCAAAATTTTGAAACAATTTACTATCGAATTTAGAAACTGTGTTTGGTTGAACTGAATACAATAGACATTGCAATAGAATGGGTGATTACATTTCTACATCTGTGGACTGCGCGCTACCGTGTCATATTCTTCTAGGCCGAATGAACTGCTTAGAGACGAACGGGTCAAAACCGTGCATGTTGAGCCATTTTCCAAAAGTGGAGTAACTAACGATCAATGGTTATAAACAACTCTTTAATAATTAAAAAGACAAAAAAGTTAAGTTTAGGACTTATATAGGGGGTTGTTGTCAATGATGTTATTTTTCAATAAACAACATCAACCACAACAAACCAACAATATAATACAAATCTCAACTTACATAGAAAATGCACATCACAATATATTAATAAGCAAAATTTTCATCCTTTGACCTATGTAGGACTACTTGTCTAGTTGAAATAAGTTGTTTTAGAAAAATTGGCCCATGTAGAAATTTGTTCTAAAGATATAATGTAAGACTAAATTATTCTCAAAATTTAATAACATTTCAAATGACATTATAAATACATGACAATATAAATACCTGATAAATACCAAATAGGCTAAGCTCGATAGAAACAAATTTTCTAAATATAAATCCCGCTAACACTTAAGACACTTAAGACATTTAAAGTCGTAGCCAAATGCTTCTTTTATACACTGTTTTAATATTTTCAAGCTATGAAAAATTCGATGCCAAACTCAAACACGGTTGTATAGTGACAATACTCCGAGTTGGCAAATATCCCCATGGTTCACTCGCGCAACTCACCCCAGGATAATAACGATAAACACGGTTGAGTATTGAATTGAAAATAAGTCATTGTACTAATTACATTTTAAGATAGAGTGCTCGAAAATTTAAAAAAAAAAATCAAATATATCGGTAATTAATTAAGAAATGACCAAAAATTAAGCTGGGAACTTATATGGCATATAGTGGCCGGATTATTAATATTATTTTTTTAATGAAAAACATTAATTATCACAACCCAGCATTATAGAACCAAACTCAACATGCATTATAGACTCGCGCAACTCACCCCAGGATAATAACGATAAACACGGTTGAGTATTGAATTGAAAATAAGTCATTGTACTAATTACATTTTAAGATAGAGTGCTCGAAAATTTAAAAAAAAAATCAAATATATCGGTAATTAATTAAGAAATGACCAAAAATTAAGCTGGGAACTTATATGGCATATAGTGGCCGGATTATTAATATTATTTTTTTAATGAAAAACATTAATTATCACAACCCAGCATTATAGAACCAAACTCAACATGCATAGACAACATACATAAGAAAATATAAATAAGCAAAATTTACATCCTTTCATCCATGTGGGATTACTTGAAACATTTTTTTAGATAGGTAACAATGCACATGCATGGAGTGGGATATTTGGTTCACTCACACACATGACATGAGTTCATATCACTTGAATTGGTGTGCGTAAAATATGGAGTACAAAATGACAACATATTTCAATAACACCCAACATGGTCCATGGACTAGTTTCAGTTTTTATTTTACAAGATTGCCAAAAGTTTTGTATTAAATTCATAGTACTTTTCAGTAAACCACAAATGAAAGAGTTGTAAAAATATATCAAAAAAAATCATCACATTACTGTTTAAGTTACTTGTACTTTTGACCAAATGGGTGATAAAGTTAAAGTCAAACTAAACTTAATTACTGTAAAGTTAACTGAGAACAAAAGTACAGTAGATCCAAATAACTTGAAATAAGAAATGACATATATCTCGAACACAAGTACAATTCTACTCTTGTCGTTGATCATGTTAGCTAAAACAAGAAACATGTTTCGGTGAGAAACTTTATTGTTAACTGTAGACTGTTAGCATTTCCCTTATAGGCCCACATGAAGTTGATGGGTCATTGGTTAGTTTGGTGGGCTATGGGTCCAGGGTTTAGACTTTGTACACTTGTAGCCCAATTGGTAAGTTTTTGAATGGCTAGTCAAAAATTAGTCCTGGTTTAGTTGTTGTAATGATGTTAGGTTTGCTTAACAATGGCCTACTAAGTCACTTTTTCTTTTTGAGTTTTAACGATTGTTGGATTTTAAACTTTACTAATACCATTAGCTAGCATATTGAAGTTAGTTTCAAATCCATAATCTCATTGAGACAATAACATAGTTATAAGTCGAACCATTGTATAATCCAAAAACGAAACAAAAGTCATCAACTTGACATGTGAATCTTTGTTATTTGATTTCTTTATTTCCATATTAATTCTATACTAAGAAACTGACTACTTGTTAGTTAGATCCTAAGCTTGAATAACGATTATGATGGTCATGATCGAAGCATAAGCTAGCCAAAGCATTTTACCTTTATATCAAAAGCTAATACAAAAACAAGAAGAAAGCATGGTCTCTTATGAGTTAATTCATTGTAAGCTAACGAGGTGGTGCAACAATTTTTTATATACTTAAGCAGCGTGTTGAGATTTTATAAATCATCAGGCTACAAGAATTTTTAGTTTAAGAACTTCTTAAGTTATAAGCTAAAGCCCAAAATACTTGCAACTTAATGATTTGGAAAATTTCAACTAAGCCTATGTTGCATGAGACCATCACAATCCGATGTGGGAAGAGCTAAAATTCATTTAATAAATTATAAAACAATTTGTTACGCAACATATGTTTTTACTTTTGCTTAAGGGTTTTTCTAACTTGTGCCCTAAGGGCACAAGTTAAGCACACAAAAAGTACACCGAAAGTACACAGGGACCTACATAAAAGTACACTTGTTTGTACTTTTATGTGAATTCCTGCGTACTTTTCAATGGGTCCCTGTGTACTTTCGGTGTGCTTAACTTGTGCCCTAGGGCACAAGTTAGAAAAAACCTTTGCTTAATACCTAAACACACGTCGACTTATTCAACCTTCCAAATTTGAACATAGAGCATCATTTTTTCCAAATTTGAACTTCTAACTATCACCCTTGTTTTTATGCTCTAACAAAATTATTAGTTATAAACCTACGTATAAACGCCAGTTGTAAAAATAATATATTGTTTTTGAATATCTTTACTTAAACTTTAAAGAAAAAGATAATAAATGCTATTGTTTTGAAACCTCATTCGACTAGGTCGGTTGAACCATCTTTGTTCAAAAAAGGGGCCAAAATGAACTGTTTTTTCGAGGCTTGAAAACCGATTTTGACATGTTGATTGTCATGTGACTTGAGTCAACCCGATTCACCAAAGTAGATCGTGGAGATGGATAATGTTATTTTTTAGTTTAAAACTTGTATTCTCATTGAATTGTAAGTGTTTGATATTGTATAATATATGTGTTTGATCGTGTCGATTCGAGACCCACCCTTAAAAACATTGATAAATACTTGTTACTAGTCGTTGCATTTGATGTATATTTTAATCCTACTTACATGTTATAAATATGCGTGAAATTTTCAAATAGTACTTCGTAAATTACTAAAGGCATGTTTGGTTGAAGTTATTAGAGGATGAGGAATGAGAAAGATAATCATTAGTTATGCTTGGTTTACTATTATGCAATGAACCATTACCCCAAACAATATATTGGAGCATTACCCTGCAAATTAGGGGTTATGGATTTTTTTACCCATGTAACTACCAACCCACCTCCCTCGATCCATTTTTTTTCAATTTTTTTTGTTCCACCGTTTTCAAAATTTTACTACCCTACAATTGTTTCTTGTGGATGTGTCGCATTTTATTTATTTATTTTTTTTTAATAATTTTGTAGAACCAAGCGAAATCAATGACTAATGCAATACTCATTACATTCCTTAGCATTCTTTTTACCTTTCTCATTCATATTCCTCCATTTGAACCAAACGCCCCATAAATAATGTTTTACATGATTCTCATGTATTCATCTTTTTTTATCTCAACGCATAAGCTACTATGCCTCCGATAAACAAACTGATGAGATACGTATCTTAGTTAAAGGCTTAAAGCGGCTCAAACCAAGCTATTTCGGTTTAACTTATTTTATGGAATTAAAGACGTGTTTAAGTCTACTAAAGGCAACAATATTGAGTTCCTTGGCTCATGAACAACATCTATATGTCATCTACTAAAGGTTAAGATTTTCTATTATTTGAACTTCGCTAACTTGAATTCAGTCCTCCTTCCTATTTATAGTCATGAGTGTCTACCTACTTTGTTTCTCAGTGCAATGTGGGATGCTCAAAACCCAATTGTATTTCTGTAATTTGTCATACACTTATGTGGTTTGAAATTAACTTACTACATGCTACATGTTTAACTAAACACTAATTAATATATGCATTCTGTTATACTTGCGTCAGCTTTATTTCCTATGGTCTTTGATTGCTTTTAGTAAATTCTAAGCAACTGGTAACATTTTAAAAAATAAGTTACAAAAATAAGTTGATAGTCCTTATTGTGATATTTGAGGTACAAAACTACACACCAAGTCATGAATAATACAAGAAGTTTGAAAATTTGTATAGGCATGAGAAAGTGCTATGAGTGTAATAATCACAAACATTAATTTTGTAGAATTTTATGTTTTTCTTTCTTTCCGTCCTTTTTTTTAAGCCATATATTCCGCATAACCCGATAATGACCTAAGTATATCTTTGTGCACTTTATTTTCATCTTACTAGTGTTTAGCTGTAAATATAAATATCACAACTTGCTGATTGTCATGATTAACATACTCATGATTTCATCGTTGCCAAGATTATTACTTGTATAAGTGTTTAATCCAAAATAAAACAAAAAGATAAAACTCGTCAACTTGACATATGAACCTTTGTACGGAGTATTTGTTTATTTGTGGCCATATTAGCTCTACTTGAAATAAATGATTAGTTGTTAGTTGAATCTTGAGCTTTGAACAAGGATAACGCTAGTCATGGTTGAACCATAGGGATAGTTAAAACTCCACCTTTTTATATGAAAAGCTAGTTAGTGTGAGTTTATTCACCATAAGCCAAAGATGTAATGATATTGCTTTATACTATAATTGAGAAACTTGGTCAAAAGTTGTTAAACAAGCTAAAAAGAAGTTAGGCTTAAAAACTTAAAAAAGTTTTAAGCTTAACTTATATTGTAGCTTGTTTAAAATATTTTAAACCAAGTCTATCTTGTGCTACACCATCCCTTCCTATTTATAACCAACTTACTCTAGTTACTTTTCTTCACACTCCGATGCGGGATACTTTAAACATATTTCTTCGAGTGAAACTAGGGCTGAGCATTCCGACCGTTCCGACCGACAAAACCGACCGGACCGAAGGACCGGCGGTCTAGTCTCGGTCCCGATTTTTACCTTATTTCGGTCTCGGTCCAGTCCAACCAAAAAACCAAAAATCTTGCCTATTGGAACCGGACCGACCGAAGACCGGCCCGGGACCGACCACATTCAGTTTCGGTCTCAGTCCCGATTTTTACCTTAATTCGGTCTTCGGTTTTGTCAGTCCCGGTCTGATCCCGGATCGATGCTCACCCTTAAGTGAAACTATGAAAGTTTATTACAGCGCCAGTTAACATATTTAAGCATCATCTCTTGCCCCATGTTTTGTTACAATTGATTACTCGTTTTTTATTCTGACTATTTTGCATTTAATGACCACTTTTAACATGCACATTATTGGGAGATGTTGTGTTGTTGATATGAATATTGTTTTGATTTTTGTTGCAGTGTTGCTTCTACAATAAATGTTGTCTTATAGTCACATTCAGGACTTGTTGATTAAAACCAAAGCTATAGAGTATGTGACGATTGACATACTCATAAGTCGAACCACGTCCGTTGTTGCCAAAATTAAAAATAAGTGTTTTATCCAAAAACGAAACAAAAGTCATGAACTTGACATGTGAATCTTTGTTATTATTATTTTTTTTTTATTGCCATATTAATTCTACTAAGAAAATGACAACTTGTTCTAAGCCTGAACAATGACCATAATAGTCATGATAGAAACATAAGCTAGCCAAAACATTCTACCTTTTTTATCAAAAGCTAATACAAACCCAAGAAAGCCTGGTCACTTGTGAGTTAATTCATTGTAAGCTAACGAGGTAACGCAACCGTTTTTTTATATACTTATGCAGCTTGTTGAGATTTGATAAACCAACAGGTCACAAGTATTTTTAGTTTAAGAAACTTAAAAAGTTATAACTTGTAAGCAAAAAGGCAAAAACACTTGCCGCTTGATGATTTGGAAAATTTCAATATGTTACATGAGACCACCACTTTCCCATTTATTACCAACTTCATCAAGCGACTTACTTTTCTTCCTATCCTGATGTGGGATGAGCAAAATCCATTTAATTAATACACTAATAAAACAAACTGTTACACTGCACTCTTTCTGTCTTATATTTATTGTTCACAATTTTTTTTATGTTGTTACTTCCTCCGTCTCAAAATAATTGTCCGGTTTGACTTTTTTAGTCTTTCTTATTCAACTTTTGACCATAAATGTATTTTTATTTGTGTCATATAATACTTGATGAAAATTATACCAATGAAAATACATTTTAAACCTCAATCTATTCATATATTTTTGCATCAAATATTATTTGTGTCATATAACACAAATAAAGTTATTTACGATCAAAGTTGAACTAGAAAGACTAAAAAAAAAAGTCAAATTGGACAATTATTTTAGAGGCTTTTACATATATATCCTTGTAAATTTCAAAAATTACATATATATCATTTTGATGCATTAAAAGCATTGTATTTTATGCATCAAAAACTGGTACAAAGGATATACATGCATGTAATTATTCATCCAGGGAAGGATATATATGAAATTATGCCATTATTGTAAAACGGAAGTAGTAAAAATTAATTATCCACTTTAAAAAATTAGATAGAAAGTTTTGATGGATTTACTTTTGCTTAATACCTAAACATTCTAATAACGTAAGTAAAAACAAAAGGTATACCTAAGATAGGCAAAAGGTTATAAGAAGTGGGGTCCAAGGGAACAAGTTCTTTAGGCGGGTCAAGAAACGACACGACATCTCTTTATTCATTGTAAGCTAACGAGGCAGTGCAACAAATTTTTATATACTTACGCAGCTTGTTGAGATTTTGTATAAACCAACATGCAACAAGTAATTTTAGTTTAATAACTTAAAAAGTTATGAGCAAAAAGGCAAAAACACTTGCAACTTGATGATTTGGAAAATTTCAATATGTTGCATGAGACCACCACTTTCCCATTTATTACCAAATTCATCTAGCTACTTACTTTTCTTCCAAATCTGATGTGGGATGAGCAAAATCCATTTAATTAATGCAATAATAAAACAAACTGTTACACTGCACTCTTTCTCTGTCTTATATTTATTGTTCACAATTTTTTTTATGTTGTTACTTTCTCAGTCTCAAAATAATTGTCCGGATTGATTTTTTTGAGCCTTTCTTGTTCAACTTTGACCATAAATGTTTTTATTTGTGTCATATAATACTTAATGAAAATTATACCAATGAAAATACATTTTAAACCCCAATCTATTCATATATTTTGCATCAAATATTATTTGTGTCATATAACACAAATAAAGTTATTTATAGTCAAAGTTGAACTAGTAAAAAAAATCAAATTGGACAATTATTTTAGAACGAAAATAGTACAAATTAATTATCCACTTTCAAAAATAGATAGAAAGTTTTGATGGATTTACTTTTGCTTAATACCTAAACATTCTAATAACGTAAGTAAAAACAAAAGGTAAATACCAAAGATAGGCAACAGGGTTATAAGAAGTGGGGTCCAAGGGAACAAGTTCTTTAGACGGGTCAAGAAACGACACGACATCTCGTTCATCGTAGTAAAATATTTCACACCTGTTATGTTAACTGAACTGGGTGCATAGAGTTTCCGTCTTGTATAGAGATGGAGCTGAATGCATGGTTCAAATGGTGCATAGAGTTGTGAAACTTATACTACGTAATTCGATATTCAAACAAATTTGGTTGAAACTTTTTACCTAATAATTATTTTGTGTATTCTTACATTTTATACCAAATAAAGCAAAAAGAAAAGTGAGATTTTTGTTTTAATGAATAAAATTAAAAGTGAAAGCAAGAATGAAAGAGGGTCAACAAGACATTTACAACATCACTGGTGAAAGCAAGAAAGCTGTTGAGAACTCGCCATTCCTCGAGAAAAAAGAAGAGAGGATACGAAGTCTTGTACATGGTTGACGCCATTGATGAGTATGCAGTTGAAAGAATTTGAGGGCAAGAAGCTTGTATCTGCTACCAAGGATGGTCTAAAACTCGATGAGAGTGAAGACGAGAAGAAAAAGAAAGAAGCTTTGAAAGAAAAATTCACATAATGTTGTGCATTGATGATGATGTATATAAGGTATGTTGACTACAAACATGTACCTGAGTGCTTTTTTCTACAAAAATGTACATAAGGTATGTTGTATAACAATAAGATATACATGCACTAGATATGAATATGAGTTATGTAACCAATAGTACAATATCAATGTTAGTCATAGATAGATTTTCTCTTAAAAGTTAAAGTTTTATATAATCATCTTATTATTATTATTCTGTGTTTTGAAAATCTTAATAAGTTCTACGATCACTATGACGTACAACATCATGTTCTTGAGACATATTGAACCATCAAACCGTATGCGACCATATGTTACTAATAAGAAATCAAGAATATGGTATCGTATCCACTACTTACAAAGAAAGACATTTCCATCGTTAAAGAGATAAAACGTATATTGATAATATAATTAAGAAGGGACAAAAAATTGAGTTGAGAACTTTTATGTCGAATAATGATTATGAATGTTATTGTCTGATGAACAACATTATAGTACCAAACTCTATTGGGTTAATCCCAATCTGCTGGAACAGTCACAAAAGTTAGTTAAGTTAGTAAAGAAAGTAGTATATTGGCAGTTATTTTGAAGGGTCGTGACTCTTCATCAAATGGTTCAATATAACCATCACAACCTTTCACTCATGCCTTTTCGCTATGTATAAATAGGAGAATATGTAAACAAACAAAAGTGTGATGACAAATTTAATCAAAGCATATAGTTTTCAAAGTTACAATCTAATTTTATGTTTTTGGTATACTGACTAAGTTTAGATCATAGATCCACTGAAAAGGCCAACAAACTCAACATGCATAGAAATCCTACATCAAAGTATATAAATAAGCAAATTTTACATCCTTTCACCCATGTGGGATTTACTTGAAACAGTTTTTTTAGAAAAGTAACAATGCGCATGCATGGAGTAGGATATTTACCATGGTTCATTCACACATCAGTTCACATCATCCGCAAGATAAAATGCTAAGAAAATTTTGATTAAAAATATATCGTAATTCGAGGGCAAGAAGCTAGCTCAACAATGTTGACCAGAAGTTGATCGATGGATGAAAAACATGTTCCAGTGTTTTTTGGAGCTTTTGAAATTGAGATGATATTGTTGTTATTACAAAGAAACATAATAAAGATGCTATTTGTGGAATTATCTCGTACCAAGTCTAGTGAGTAATGAGAGATGGACTACTTCACTTATGTTAGTTGGGTGTTTTTACTGCAGCTGATTCACTTGGTTTATGTCATCTTTCTTGGTGTAGTTCCAGATATGCGCATTTTGAAACAAGTTACTATCGAATTCGGACACCGTGTTTCGTTGAATTGAATGCAATAGACATTGTGATAGAATGGGTGTTTCTATATTTTGATTTAGAACGTAGAAAGAAAGCATACCGTAACCAAAGTGATCTATTCATGTCAATCAAAAACCATTTTTTACTTATTTAACTTTGTGTATCCACCAGTGTGTTTCTTCCTTAAAATTTGAAAGGTAAACATTGCATTAAATTAATTGAACTAATTGATTCAGCAACAAATATGTAGCCAATGACATTATCTGGTTCTGTTCTTGTAGGCCAGATGAACTGCATAGAGACTAACGGGTCAAAACTTGGTATGTTGAACTGAACCAGATTAAAAGTGACCAGTTAACTATTGACCTTTTTATTCTTGACCAATCTTACAGTCCCACGTTGGATTTAAAAGAATATATTTCACCTTTCTTCAATTTCTTTAACCAACACATATGTAGCCAATGACATTATCTGGTTCTTGGGGCATTTAAACGTTCGAACCAATAATGCAACCGTTTTACTAAAAAGAAATTGAGAATAAGATATTATACTCATTACCTTGAAAAACAAACTCTTTGATAATGAAAAAGACAAAAAGTTAAGTTTATAACTTATATTGTAGGTTCCTAGCAATTGATATTATTTTTCAATAAACAACATCAAACACTACAAACCAACAATATAGTACCAATCTTCACTTGCATAAAAAATACACATCACAATATATTAATAAGCAAATTTTCTATCTTTTGACCTATGTGGGACTACTTGTGTACTTGAAACAAGTTCTTGAAAAAAATGGCCAATATAAAAATTTGCCTAAGACTTAATTATTTCTCATAATTTAATAATATTTCAAATGACAATATAAAAACATGACAAATACTAAATAGGCTAAGGTCAACACAAACAAAGCCTTTCAGTATAATAACTCGCTAACAGTCCTTGTTGTAAGACTGAATTATTTTTCATAACTGAATAATAGTTCAAGTGACATGATAAATAATAAACGTGCTAAGCCCAATACAAACTTTCTTAATATAAAATCCCGCAAACACATAAGACCTTTGTAGTTGTTGTCAAATGCTAGTTTTTACAACATTGTTTTATTATTTTCAAGCTATGAAAAATTCGATGCCATACTCAAACACGGTTTTGAGTTGGCCGATATCCCCATGGTTCACTCACATAACTCATTAACTCACCCCAAGATAAGAATGTTAAGTATGTGAAAGACTTGGTCATGTTTTTGTTCGAGACATCAAACATTCCCAACTTATTATTTGTGGTGTTTTTGTATCGTTAATAACTTTCATTAGTTATGACAAACCGGCAATGGAACCATGCTAATAAGAAAGTGAGAATAAGCTATTAAAAGACAAATTCTTTCATAATCAAAGAACAAAAAATGATGTTAAGAATTATATGGTAAGTTTGCAGATTGTATTTTTTAATAAACAACATGAAACACTGTCAACTAACAATATAATACCAATCACAACTTGTATAATAAATACACGCCGGAGTATATTAACAAGAAAAAATTTCATCTTTTGATCCATGTGGGGCTACTAGAAACAAGTTTAAAAAAAATGACCGATACAAATATTTGTTCCAAAGACATAACACCTTTGTAGCCGTAATCAAATGCTACCTCTTTTAAGATATTGTTTTATTCTTTTCAAGCTATGAAAATCAATACCAAACTCAAACACGGTCAGGGACGAAGCTTTTCAAGGGTTGGGTGGGGTTGTGGCCACCCAAAAAATTGATTTTCAAGCTTATTTTGTAGTGTATTTTTTATATATAAAATTTTAATATAGAACAATTTACATGTTTGGCCCCACTAACAATAAATAAATCTGTGTTGCCCGGCCGATAAAGTAGTTCAAGCTCCGTCTCTAAACGGTTGTTTAGTGACATGCGGCTTAGGTCAAAGACATCTTGCTTGGTTACATCTGGATTAAGTCTGGATGACCCCGAAACAGGATACTCCAAATGGTGAGCATTGATGAAGATGTACGGAGTATATAAGGTATGTTGACTACAAACATGTATATAAAGTCACCTGAGTGTTGTTTACTACAAAAATGTATGAGTTATATAACCAATGATACAATATCAATGTGAGTTATAGATAGATTTTGTCTTAATGGTTTTAGTTTTTATAATCATCTTATTATTTTTTGGTATTTTGATATCTTAATAAGTTTTACAATCGCTATGATGTATTGATGTACAACATCATGTTCTTGATACATGTTGAACTATCAAACCGGTAATGTGACCATATGTTAGTTATAAGTAAGAATACGGTATCGTATTGGCTACTTACAAAGAAAGACGATTCGTTCATTAAAGAGATAAAAAATTAAGTAAGAATATGGTGGACAATGTTATCAATCTCATTTTTTCATGAACGACATCAATTACCATAATCCAACATTATAATACCAAACTCAAGATGTACATAAAGCATACATCAGAATATATAAATAGGCAAATTTTACATCCTTTCGCCCATGTGGGATAACTTGAATCATTTTTTTAGAAAAGTAACAATGCACGTGGAGTAGGATATTTAACATGGTTCACTCACACACCAATTCATATCATCTGCAAGATAAAATGCTAATAAAAAGTTGATTAAAAATATATCGTAATTCAAGGGCAAGAAGCTAGCTCAACAATGTTGCCAGAAGCTGGTCGATGGATGAAAAACATGTTCCGGTGTTTTTTGGAGCTTTTGAAATGGAAATTATATTGTTGTTATTATAAAAGAAACAGAATAAAGTGGCTATTATATATAATGTGAAAATGAAACAATAATAACAAAGGAAAAAGTATAAGATGAGAAGTCGAAAGTTCTGGTTTCGAATCAACGGATGAAAAACATGAAGTTGATGGGTCCATGGTTTAGACCTTGTAGAATTGGAGCCCATATAGTCACAGTGTTCGTGAATTTAAATCAGAATCGAGATAAATATAAGAACTTGTTGATCAAAACCAAAGCTATAGAGTATGTGACGATTAAATACTCATAAGTCGGATCCTACTAAAAAGAATGACTACTTGTTAATCGGATCCTAAGTTTGAACAATGATCATGATAGTCATGATCGAAACATAAGCTAGCCAAAACATTTTATTTTATTTTATTTTATTTTATCAAAAGCTAGTACAAACACAAGAAAAACCTGGTCACCTGTGAGTTAATTCATAGTAAACTAACGAGGTAGTGCTCAATTTTTAATATAATTAAGCAACGTGTTAAGATTTGATTTGAAAAAATGACAGGCCACAAGACTTTTTAGTTTAAGAACTTAAAAAGCTCTAAGCAAAAACACTTGTTGCTTGTTGATTCGGAAAATTTCAATTGCATGAGTACTCTAATTTTTTCACCTTTCTTCAATTTCTTTAACTAATACATACTTTAAGATAAATTGATTTCATAATTATAATCTCTTATTTTTGTTTGCTCTTACAAAATAATTTGATTATGTCGAATCACTTCCTTCGTAGTTTGTTTCATTGTCTTGTATTTCCTTTGTAGTTTGTTTCATTGTCTTGTATTCTTGTTGGTTTAGCAATAGTAAGATACAGTCATGGATTGTTTTCTTAAATTCTGAGTTTCGATGATCACCTTATTATTTTTTTGGTGTTATTGAAAAGTTTTGGTAAGTTTTATGCGAGTTACTAATAATAAATTGAGAATAAAGTATTGTTCTAATTACATTGGAAACCCAACTCTTTGATAATTAGAAAGACAAAAAGTTAAGTTTAGGACTTATATAACGGGTTATTGCATTTGATGATGTTACTTTTCAATAAACAACATCAAACACAACAAACCAACAATATAATACAAATCTCAACTTGCATAAAAAAAACACATCACAATACATTAATTAGCATATTTTCAATCTTTTTACCTATCTGGGACTACTTGTCTACTTGAAACAAGTTGTTAAACAAAAAATGGCCCATGTAAAAATTTGTTCTAAAGACATAATGTAAGACTCAATTATTTCTCGAAATTTAATAAATTTTCAAATGATAGTATAAATGCACGGCAAATACTAAACATGCTAAACTCAATACAAACAAGAGCCAATAACTTAAATAGTCCAAGAGAATTTTTATCCATTGCACAAATCATGATCTATGTTTTAAAAAGAAAATCAAATATATACCGCTTGACTACACACGACTTTTTTTTGCTCGACTTCACGTTTTTTTTTTTCTCGACTTCACTATAATACAAGATCAAACACTACAAACCAACAATATAATACAAATCTCAAATTGTGTAGAAAATACACATTACAATATATTAATAAGCAATTTTTTCATCTTTTAACCTATGTGGGACTACTTGTCTACATGAAACGAGTTGTTTTAGAAAAAAATTACCCATATAAAAATTGGTTCTAAAGTCATAATTTAAGACTAAATTGTTTTTCAAAATTTAATAATATTTCAAGTGACAGTATAAAAATACATGGCAAAATAAACAGGCTAAGCTCAATACAAATGAATTTTTTTAGTACAATAACTCGCTAACAATCCTTTATGCATGTTGATACAAAAGTTGGGCGTTCCTGGTTTGGAGCTCCGGCTCTCGTACCAATTGAGAATTGCTGCTTGAGACCTGCGCACTAAGAGAAAAAAGACACCGTTAGGCTTACCGTGGGATTGTCTCCCACGATTATCCTCCGGCGTGAGAGTAAGTAATCGGTTTAGGGTTTAAGGAGAATTAGGGTTTGAGATCGTACCTTAAACGAGGGATATGATTCCCTTTATATATGCACGGAATCCTTGTTGGTTCCGTGTTCCTCAACCTTCGGCGTATCCCGCCTAAGTCGGTTGGGAATGATAATCTTCTTATTTAGAAGATACCGGATATCTATTCCGTGAATAGCTTTGGGCTTGGGCCTTCGTGAGCCCAAACCTCTAATCGGTGTAGCCCAGCTCGTACCAGGCTAAGTGAATGTTGGACTTTAGCCGGGTTCGTGACCCGGATGTAGACTATACGTCATCATGTCCCCCCAGTCTAGTATGCGCAGTGCGTAACTGCGGATGCTAGACTAATAACCGTGTCAAAGAAAAATACACCAAACGTAACAAAGAAGCCAAAGAAATATACGCTAGATACATTGTATCCGGCCGTAAATTTAAAAAATTGGCGCCTCGTAACTCGGGGGAAAGTTACTGCACCTGTGTCCCATCAAGCAATCTCAACCACACAGTTAAGGTTGGTGGAGTCCACGTGTCGCTTATCGTGTGGATGAGAAAAACTATATAACCTATCGTTCCATTTTCACCGTCTCCCTCACAGTAAAATTCCATCCACCATTGTTAAAGCATTTTTGATAGTTGCAATCCAGAAATTAGCCAATCACAAAGGTAACCACGCGTGCGCTTTATCGAAAAATAATAACACTATGGTTAAACAGTTGTCTGACTTTACCTCCGACCTCACCGTGAGCGATCTGATGGAATTCACCTCGGAGTACTTTATACCTCTGGATGTGCATCCGGTTGTTCCGGGAGCGCGAGCAACTATTGCGGACTTCCCCGAAGGGAAAGTGGGTGTATATACACGGTTATTCGAATTCGCGAATCAACGTGTACCCCTGTCTCGCTTTCTGTGTGACGTGTTAAACTATTATAGTCTGCACATATCGCAGTTGCACTGTATTGGTGCAGCCAAAATTACCAATTTTGAGGTAAATTGCCGTTTGCTAGCGATTAACCCCACCATCCACCTATTCCGCGCCTTTTATCACACTACGTGGGCGCATGGGTGGGTGTCCTTTGCGAAGCGCGCCGGTAGACTGCAGTGTTACACGGATAAATTAGATTCACTTAGGAATTGGAGGGAGTATTTCTTCTGGGTAGATAATACATGCTTCCTCTGGAATTATGATTTTTATACCCGGGGTACATTAGAGAGGGATGAGTGCCCGTTGCCTGGGTCTTATGTCGCCGAGGATGCGGAACTGATAAATGCTAACCGCATCCCCATTAGTGCCTATCCTGAGGGATTTTTGGTACACATGGGAATCAGCCGCAATTATTTTGGTCCCGAAGATGAGATCCCAATCTTCTTAGACGCACATGGCCAGGGTGGGTACTTATTCCTCCGTACCTCTGTGTGTAAATAATGTAAGAGCATTCTTCCTTATATTTCGCGCATGATATAACCTGTGTGTATATGTTGTTTTGTGTTGCGCAGAGATGGATCTCTTTACCGTGGTGCAGCTAGCAAAGCCCGTAGAGGTAAGGACAGGAGCACGGCCCTTGAAGGAGAATGAGGAGCCGATTCTAGCTGCTACCGCAGGGCGCACCATAGAGCTGAATGCGAGGGATACAGGAACCAGTTCCTCAGTCGCAGTGGAGGCAACACCACTGTAAAGTCGTCCTAATCCCAGAGTACCTTCTCTTGTGGCGCAGCCACCGCCCGTAGCTGTGGCTCACCCTATGGAGGAAGAAGAAGAAGAAGAATCTGGGCTCAGTCGCAAAAGGACCCGAAGGGATGATGGTGCAGGCACATCAAGGAAAAAATGCCCCGTGATCCAGACTGTGGAATTATCATCCACTGATGAAGCGTCTTCGCACCCCTCTGCTAATATCGCGGGACCGCAGTAAGTAATGCCGTATATGTATTGTTTCTTTTGTTGGTAGATGTGCCAGTTGTGAATCTAACATTTCGCTGGTGAACGTACGCAGGGTGGAGCAGGTTATGGAGTCACCCCCCAAGGCTAGTCCTGCACGCTCAGCGCATTCTGAGCCACATAGTCAGAAAGATGAAGACCTGTCTGATGTAGATGCACCCATGGAGCAATTGGTCGAAGAGTTGGTGCAGGTCTCCGCACATCAGGCTTCGCTAATCGTGAAGCTGAAAGACCGAGTGTCTGGTGGGGAGAATCAAGATTCGCAAAAGGACCAGACAATAGCGTTGCTGGAGGCGCAACTGGCGAGCACCCGTGCGCAGCTGGATAGCGCCCAAGGTGAGGCAAAGGATCTGAGCGCGTACGCTCAGAAGCAAGCTGAGGAGAAAATGGCGCTAATGTGCCAAATAAATCAAGAGCGTGCGGATGTTGCCGGGTACAAGTCTGCGTGCCACTAGGTACTTAAATACCTTGAGAAGGGCAAAGATGCGATGACATCCCAACTTGAAGGATTTTGTGCCACTGTGAAAGAAGCACTGGAGGTGCAAGAGGCGAAACTGCGCAAACTTAGCATTGAGTACAACGAGGAGTTATATCCTCAGCTGATGTCGACTATAGCTGAGCGCAGGTGGCTCGTAGGTCATGGTCTTCGTCTTGCTGCACTTAATACCTTGGAGTCACCAGAAGTGCGTAATGCCTTCGGGGACGTAGTTCAGTGCGCTCTGGAGCGCGGCAAGGCAGAAGCTGTAGAGAATCTGCATGAATCGGAACTGCTAAAGGTACCCGTTAATGAGGTACCAAATTATGATGCTAAAGCGTATGAGCACCTGGTTGCTGCAATGAAGAGGATGAAAGAGTTAGAAATCCCCATGATTGCCGATTTTGAGCATGATCAGGATTATCCGATAGACGTCATCATGGCAGGGTTGACTCTTGCGCGTCATCGTGCCGAGGGTGCAGAAGCCCAGCCGGATTATATCTTGAAACCCCATGACTCACAGCTTCAGGTACCTGTTTTCATGCGTCCAAAGGATATGTTGAATCCGTTTGCCTTAGAGAAAGAGGTGCCTTTGAAGGAGGTGCTAGAAGCGCATGCGACCAGACTTGCCCAAAAGAAAGGTATCAAGGGAAAAGCAATCTTGTGCGGGGTTGGTGCAGCGCATCAGCCAAGATCGGATGGGGTGCCGGTAAGTGTTGCGACTGTGTCTCGGCAGGATTCAGATCTGTTGAAGAGGCTTGGCGAGGCCAAGGATACTTCGAACCGCGTGGGTGGCTCATCTATTGAGCGTTGTAATAATTGGTAGGTTTAAGTGTTGCGAAATAACAATCTTGTTGTAATAACTCGTGGTTATAAAATCATCTCTTAGTGAGTTCACGTGGATATTGTTGCAATTTGTGATGCGGTATTTGTCTGTTTGTCTTTACGTGAAAGACGTATTCATTGTTATATGTAGATGCACGTGTGAATAATGCAGGGAAGCCATAATCATGTATGAAGATCCCAAAAAATTTCAAGTATTATCATAGTCGTGTATGCTAATAATATTCAGCGTACTGTAAATATAAAATTAAGGAAGCAAGTATCTTGGTTCCAAAGTTGTTAAACGTGCACATGTGCAATGTTGCGCACCCGTCGTGGGATGCGCACAGGACTTATTCCAACGTCTTGAGAACAAGGTGTTTAACAAGGATGCGTGATCCGGTGTTGATGGGTTTGCAACCCTCTTACTCAACGAGTTGTTTAGTAGGTTAACTTATCCTTTTACCATCGTGGGTTTATTATGGTGCATGCACGCCATCGTGGGCAAAAAATAAAAAATTGTTAAGACATACAGTATATGGAAATAACCAATTAAAATATGTCGCGGAGTTAGCTAGAAACCGCGGCGTTTTATTGATACTTGCAAGATTTGATGAGAAGTAAATAAGACAATTATACTAAGTAAAAGAAAGAGTGGCTACACAGATGTTTATTGGGCACTGAAAGTGCGAGAGCGTCTGTGCGCTGGGCCGTAGCCCTTTCTATAGGTAGCACCTCTTGAGGTTGCAGATGTTCCATGTGCGTGGCAGTTCACGACCATCTAAGCCTCGTAACTTGTACGAGCCCGTTCCTAATGCTTCAGTAACCTCGTAGGGTCCTTCCCATTTTGGTCCGAGCTTGCCCATGTCTTCTGTGTGGCTCGCATCATTAGCGCGGTAGACGAAATCACCTGGTCTGAAGGAGACACTGCGTACTTTGGCGTCATAGTATCCTTTCATCCTTGATTTTGACTTTTCCTCCCTTATGGATGCGCGTTCACGCCTTTCTTCCAGCAGGTCCAAATCAAGACGGCGTTCGTCGTCATTAGTTGCCATGTTAACCTCAGCAGTGCGAATAGTTGGCATTCCAATTTCGGCCGGTATGACGCCTTCTGTCCCATAGACTAGCGAAATGGGAGTGTCTCCCGTGCTAGTTTTTATTGAGGTGCGGTGCGCCCACAAAACATGCGAGAGCTCTTCCACCCATTTTCCTTTGTGTCTGTCCAGGCGCGCTTTAATTCCTTCGCCCAGGCTGCGATTTGCGCGCTCTACTAAGCCATTAGTTTGTGGGTGTTTAACTGATGCGAAGTGCTGTGTGATGTTCAACTTCTCGCACCAATCTTTGAAAGGATCTTCGCAGAATTGTTTCCCGTTATCCGAGATGATTTCGCCAGGTAAACCGAAGCGACATACAATGTTTTCCCAGACGAAGCGTTTTACCTAGTTTCCAGTGATTGTTACTACTGCTTTTGCTTCGATCCACTTAGTGAAATAGTCTATGGCGACTATGAGGAATTTCAATCCTCCCGCAGCGACTGGAAAAGGTCCTGCAATGTCAATACCCCACTTATAGAATGGCCATGGGGATATGATTGGTGTTAGCTCGTGTTGTGGTTTGCGCGGGACGGGTCGATGTACTTGGCAGTCGTTGCACTTCCTTATTAGGTCCCGCGCATCGCGGTGCATGGTTGGCCAGTAGTACCCTGATCGCATGGCGCGCGCTACAACGGACCGTGGTCCTTAGTGCATGCTACAGGAACCTTCATGGATTTCTCGTAGCACGTAATTTGCTTGTAGTGGGCCTACACAGCGGAGCCATGGTTGAAGGAAAGAGCGTCGGTACAGTATGTTGTCTCGAAGTTCGAATCTTTGCGCCGTGCGCCGTATCCTGCGAGCTTCCTTCTGCTCATGGGGTAACAGTCCTTTGTTTAGGAAGTCCGTAATCGGTGTCATCCATGTAGGACCTTCCTCCTCTATGACTGTGGAAACCTCCATCTCCGATATGGATTTGCTTTTCAGTGTTTCCACCAGCACTTGCTTTGACAGATGTGCGAAGCTTGTCGAGGCGATCTTGCTTAGTGCATCTGCCTTGCGGTTTTCTCCTCTAGGGACTTGCTTGATGGTGAATCTATCAAAGCCTTTGATCAATGTCTTGGTCTTGTCGAGATATTGAATCATATTTTCCTCTTTAGCCACGTATTCGCCCAACACGTGGTTGGCCACTAGCCGGGAATCCACATTTGCTTCCAGGTTACGTACACCCATTCGGGCTGCAATGCGTAGTCCAGCGATTAGAGCTTCATATTCTGCCTCATTATTTGTTGCTGTAAATTCAAAACGCAGTGCGTAAGTGAATTCCATTCCTTCTGGGTTTGTGAGAATGAGGCCAGCTCCTGACCCGTCCACGCATGAGGATCCATCTGTAAACAAGATCCATGGATCTAGTAGTACTTTCTTACTTGGTGTGGGGACCTCGTCGGTGTCTGGCTTCTCGATGATGAAGTCTGCCATAATTTGTCCTTTGATTGCGGTATGCGGTCTGTAAGAGATGTTATGTTCACCTAGCAATACACTCCACTTTTGGAGTCGGCATGATGCATCAGGTTTGGAGATGATCTGTTTGATCGGTTGGTATGTGATTACTGCTATCGGGTGCGCTTGGAAGTACCTGCACAGTCGTTTGGCAGCAAACACCAATGCGAGGACTAACTTTTCCATTGCACTATAATTCATCTCCGTCTTCTTGAGCGCTTTGCTTACAAAGTAGATGGGGGTTTGTACTGAATCCCTATCTGTTAGTAGCACTGCGCTGACTGCTCCATCAGTTGCAGACAAGTACATGATCAGCTCTTCCCCTGGTCGGGGTGCAACAAGTGTTGGGAGCGTTGCCAGATGTTGTTTGAGCTGAGTGAAGGCTACTTCTGCCTCCTGATAACGCTACACACGTCGTTCGGGGTCAAGGAAACTTCCTTTTCTTCGAGCAAGTTTTATAACACCCTAGGCAGTGAACCTAATCGTTGTAGTGTAGTAATTAGGGTAAGCCACGGGTATTGATATCGTTCTCTAGGGGAATAGGAATGCTAGTAAGGAGTTACTACGCTAAGGTTAAGGTTGAGGAAGATTATTTTTTATCTTTTTATGTTTTATGAAAGGGAAAGGTACGAATCTCGGGTATTGGATTTGGGGGGGGGGGGGGTACGAATCTCGGGTACGAATCTTTTTATGAAAGGGAAAGGTACGAATCTCGGGTACGAATCTTTTTATGTTTTATGAAAGGGAAGATTATTTTTTATCTTTTTATGTTTTATGAAAGGGAAAGGTACGAATCTCTACTATTATCTAATTATCTAAACTAAGGTTGTAGGAGTCTATGTCTAATTAAAGTGTGCTCGTATGATAGTTTAAAGATGTGTTTACTTAGATTGTACTACTCTTTAATTATCTCCTATTGATGGTTGAGTTGTCACGTCTTATTCTTAGTAGCATTGTGTGTCTAAAGTTGTAGGGTATGCGTTTCTCCCTAACTCTTCGAACTTACCAAAGGGTCTCGTCTACAAACCCACTAGGGATGATAAACTCCTACTCTAAGGCGCTCTTTGGATGGTTTAGCCTACAACTACTCAGGTAATTATATTCTAAGGTTCACAAAGATGAATCAAGCATTAAGTACACAACGAATGACCTATCGCATTACTAGATCATTAATCAACTAAGATAAGAAACAACCAATCAATATTCAATAATTAAGTTTCATACTTTCTAAGCAAACACACAAATAAATTAGCCGGACATGGAGAACATGCAAGCATACACACAAATAATCAAAGGCATAATTGAATTAATGAAGTAAAGACTTATCTTGATGTAAGATAGGGTTTAAAACCCTAAAATACTGTACAAGACACCTTAGGTTCGGTTTTAGGTTTTTACTCCAAAGACTCTCCACAAAAGACTGAAAAATTCGGATTCTATATATAAGATTACATATGCGACGGCGTCACCTTATGTTTTGTGACGCCGTCGTGTCGCCGTCATTAGGGTTTCGTCTTGGCCACGTTAACCTTGCGACGGCGTCACCTTATGTCCGTGACGCCGTCCTCTTCAGCTTCTGACGTCGTCTGGATTGCATCTAGGCCGTCTGAGTAGCGACGGCCTACTCTTTCACAACTAGACGTCGTCACTTGAAAATACGAGTTTTGGGTTCTGGACCGTCACAATAATTTTGGGACGGCGTCGCCGTTAGCACCTGACGCCGTCGCCTTCTAATTTCAGCAACTGTGAGTGTCTCGATTTTGACTTTGGCCATTTTCTTCATATATTCGCGCCTTTTCGTCCAAATAAATGCCATTCCAGCATTTTGCCTTCAATAGACCTAAAAAGTGAAAAGGAACGATATTAAGCAATAACGGATACAAAAGTGATCAAATAAGGACTTAAACGACCCCTCAAAATGGTACCTTTTAAAACCTTATCACCTCCGTAGTCCAGCTGAAGTCACCCTTCTTTATGCACTTCTTGAGTGTCTTGAAAAGGGGTAGCGATTTTTCTGCTGACTTGGATAGGAACCTGTTTAGGCCGGCCAACTTTCCATTGAGAGATTGGACCTCCTTCAACGTGCGCGGTGAGGGAAGATCGATGACCGCCTTTGTTTTTTCTGGGCATGGTTTTATACCGTCAGGTTCGATAAGGTATCCAAGAAACATGCCTTCAGTAGCTCCGAAGGTACACTTTTTCGGATTCAGCTTCATGTTGATCTCTCGTAGAGTTTTGAACGTTTCCTCAATGTCGCGTACTAACTCGCCTTCAGTATGGCTCTTTATGACTAGGTCATCAACATAGACTTCTAGGTTGCGGCCCACCTGCTTTTCGAAAGCATTATCTACTAACCGCTGGTAGGTGGCGCCCGCGTTCTTCAAGCCAAAGGGCATTTTTGTGTAACAATAAACGCCTTGGCTTGTGTGGAAGGCTGTTTTTTCCTCGTCTTCTTTAGCCATATGTATTTGATGATATCCTTTGTATGCGTCGAGGAAACACTTTAATGGGTATCCACACAAAGACTCTACTTTCCAGTCTATCTCTGGTAATGGATAGCAGTCTTGTGGACATGCTTTGTTAAGGTCCGTGTAGTCTACACACATACGCCAGCTGATGTCGCTCTTCTTTACCATGACTGGATTGGAAAGCCAGTCATGGTAATAGACTACCCGCATGATTCCTGCATCCACAAGTTTGTGTACTTCCGCCAGGATTGCTTGCGCTCGCTCTGGAGCCTGCCCGCGCTTCTTCTGGCGTATTGGTGAGTACCCTTGTCGGATTCTCAGTCTATGCTCTGTTATGGAACGTGGTACTCCGGTCATGTGTTTTGGTTCCCATGCGAAAATGTCCAAGTTCTTTTGTAAGAGTGCGCACACAGCCGCTTTGCCGTTGTCCGACAATGACCCTCCGATGGATATTTCCTGGTCTGGGTATTCAGGGTGTCAGATTTGGAATTCTGGTTGCACGTTGTTCTGGGATCTGTGTCGTTTCGCTTGTAATCGTGTTACATTCTTTATGTGGAATAGTGGCACTGTAGAGAGTAACAATGCCTCCTTCCACTGGGAATTTAAGCATCCCGTGCGCTATTGATGGCACTGCGCGCATAGCTGATATCCCAGGTCTCCCGATAATGCCATTATATGGCGATGGAGATTTGATCACCATGAATTCCATCCAGGCCGTCGCGGAATGTTGTTCGTTTCCGATGCTGACTAGTAGTCTTATTTGTCCCATCGGCCATATTTTTTCGCTTGTAAAACCAGTCAACGCCGTGCTGGCCGGGCTTAACTGACTGCGTATTTTAGGGCGCAGCCGCTTGAAGCAATGCTCATACATTATGTTTGCAGAGGCTCCACCGTCGACATACATGCGGTGGATGTCGTGACCCCCCGCGCTTATCTCTATAGTGAGTGGTTCCACCTCTGCGTTGTCCACAGTTAAGGTAGGGAATGAGATTTCCTTTCCACGTGAAAAATCTTGGCTGACCTTCTGCCTAGTGATTCGCTGCCATGATTGTATCATGTAGATTGTGTCAGCCTTGTCTTTTGGTGTTTCCTTCTTATTTCCACTTTTTTGTCTATCCTTTCCCTCTTTAATGTTTTTGACCAGGTGGTCCAATCTACCTTTTTTAACCATCTTGTCGATGAGCTGGCGTAGTTGGACGCATTCGTTGGTGGTATGGCCCTTCTGTGCATGGTAATCACAGTATCCATTCCCAGTGCGCCGATCTTCTGGAGTGCGCATCTGCGTCGGTCTTGGAAAATTCGCACCTTCTGTTGCGAGTATTTCCTTCGGGGTCTTGGTTAGCGGGGTGTATCTGTCATTATCCCTCCCGCTCCCCTGGTTGCGATAGCTCCTATTACGGTTACTACCCCGGTCATTGGATTGTCTCCCAGGTTGTTCCTGTGACCGGTAGTTCGAGTAGTTCCTTTTGCTATCCGCCGCAGCGGCTTCTCCCTGGACGAAGGACCGAGAGCGTTTCATGAGTTCATCAAAGGTTTCAGGAATCTTGTCGTTCAACCTCTTGATGAGTTCTGGATTGTTAATCCCGTTCATGAAACCAGAGATCTTCAATACTTCTGGGCATGCTTTAACTTGCATGTATTCGTCTTTGAAGCGTTCCATGAATACGCTTGTAGACTCTCCTTGGCGCTGCTTTACCCTGGCGAGTTCGACAGGATTTTTAGCGCACTTCTTCCTTTGAGTAAAGTTTAGGCGAAACACCTTTCTCAATTCCTCAAATCCGTTGATGCTTCTGCGTGGAAGCTTGCTGAACCAATTCCGCGCGTTTCCCACTAGTGTGAAATTGAACATGTGGCACCACACAGGCTGCGGCCAATTTTCAATTGTCGCGGCTGACTCAAAAATTTTGAGGTGATCATCAGGGTCACCTGTTCCATCATAGGTCTTTACGTTGGCGGGCATGCGCCTTCTTTTGCTTTCTGAGAAGTCACTGATGCGCCGAGTAAACGCGTCCACCTTTTGGCGACGCCAAAGGAGGGATATATCTTCATCCTCCTGGTCATCATATCTATTTCTGGACTTCCAGTGTCCAGTTTCACTATCCTCGTTGTCCGAGGAATTTTCAGAGGACGAATTTTTCCTCTTTCGGCGCTTGCGCCGACTGTCCTCTGAGTTTGTACTTAGAGGGCTTTCACTTGGGGAATAGTGTCGTCCCAATCTGTCTTGGATTATGCGGCTACCAAGTCTAGTGTGGACATTGGTACGCTTTTCATCTTCATCATTCTCACTCAGATGGTGCGAGTGAGATGTTTCATCCTCCTCAATTCTCCTCCCGATTCGGTTGAATACTGGGAGTCGGCGGCTGTCTCTTCCGCGCTTCTCTTTCTGATAGCTCTGTGGGGAAGTCTCGTATTCAGAATCGAAATTGAGTCGGGCTTTCAAGTTCCGACCTGATCTCTTCTTCTCTTCCTCTTGCATGAGGGCAGTTAATGCTTCGTAGTTTTGGGATACGAAAACTTCTGGTGCTAACTCTGGTGCGACCCCCTCAAGAGCGAGTGCGTTTGTTTCGATCACTATACCCTTATTCCGGTCCGGTGCCTCTGTTCTAGCACCGATTGAAAGGGAGTAGTGAGGACGGTGCGCAGTGGATCTACTCCACTAGTGGTGGCCGTAGGAGCTTGGGTTGTTCCCGAGCGCGATTCCACTGGAGAGAAGACCAAGTCTTGGCCTGATCCCTTGTTTTTAGCAGCGCTGGCTGTCCCAGAGTTCTGCTTAGGAGTTAGTCCGCTTTGCGACTTTTTTCCCATAAGGTCTGACTGCGATCGCTGATTTCCATGCTTCGTCATTCTAGTGTTGGTTCTTAGTGTAGGGTCCCACGGATGGCGCCACTTGTTGATACAAAAGTTGGGCGTTCCTGGTTTGGAGCTCCGGCTCTCGTACCAATTGAGAATTGCTGCTTGAGACCTGCGCACTAAGAGACAAAAGACACCGTTAGGCTTACCGAGGGATTGTCTCCCACGATTATCCTCCGGCGTGAGAGTAAATAATCGGTTTAGGGTTTAAGGAGAATTAGGGTTTGAGATCGTACCTTAAACGAGGGATATGATTCCCTTTATATATGCACGGAATCCTTGTTGGTTCCGTGTTCCTCAACCTTCGGCGTATCCCGCCTAAGTCGGTTGGGAATGATAATCTTCTTATTTAGAAGATACCGGATATCTATTCCGTGAATAGCTTTGGGCTTGGGCCTTCGTGAGCCCAAACCTCTAATCGGTGTAGCCCAGCTCGTACCGGGCTATGTGAATGTTGGACTTTAGCCGGGTTCGTGACCCGGATGTAGACTATACGTCATCAATGCAAGAATACAGTATTTAAAGGAGATTTAAGTACCAAATTTAGCTTTTAAAAATGATTTTATCATACAATTTTCCCACTCTTTTAAGATTTCTAAAACGCAGTTGAATTTTTGAAGAAGTCAACTCTGCTGCATGAAACCAGTTCCATGTACTGTAACAAAACAAGCCCTAAACCCTAAACCCGTAAGTTATTAGGAACAAAGCTTAGTGCCAGTTCCATGTACGGTATCATCTTCCTCAATTTTATGATAAAGCTACAAACCTTTTAGAGACTAGTATCATAACAATATCACTTACGTGGTCAATGGTAGTATGGTTTTAGTAGTAAGTGACAGTTTGTGTTAGCTCAGTTTTACCATGTTAAACTGTTTTACAAATTTAACATTCTAAGGTTTGTACCTCAACCATGACAAAGAAACAATATGACTACACAATGGCAAAATACAATTCAATGGAAATCTTAGCGAAATTTGATAAAAGCCAGTAGTTTGACTCAAAAGTCAAATGCTTTTATGTTTTATGGTTTCATCCAAATATAGATCTTATGTATGTGAATCAAAACTTGTATATGATCTTACGTCACTCATAACACTTTCTTAAGTTTATTATCAACATGATCATCTCCAGCCTCATAGAACATTTTCATCAAGAACAGAGTTTGACTTTCTAAGAAGTCAACTGTGTTTATTCAGCTCCATGAACTAAATAATGTTCAAATTCTTTATTGGTTTAAAGTAATAACTACTAGTACAGCATCCAAGTTGAGATTATAGCTTTGATCTAACAGTGTAGACATTTAAAAGTACTAATACTGAAAGGTAACATGACAATCATACTTTGAAACACTTCTTTACAAACAATCTTACTTAGGTGCGGAGACATATGAGCTTTAGATCACCTTCTGAGCTGAGTGGCAATTGCTTCCTGCTCACCGGACCTAGAAAGATCAAGTTGAAACAAAATATTAGAAAAACGTAAAATCTGTATGATAAACCATACCCTACAAGAAACCATTCGAGTTGAGAAATTGCTTAACGACTTACCCGATCGGAGTTCACTTGGCTAACTGTTATGCGCTGATTGACGATAGCTTCCTGCTGATCGGATCTCCTAATAGCAGAAAATGGATTGTTAGAACCATAGTAAAACACATAAGTTGCACAAACAATTAATAGTTTCCATAATCAATCTAAAATTTCAAAATAAAGTACCTGTTAAAATAGCTCTTCATGTATTGGCTCCTTTGGCATGTGTTAGTATGGGTTATATGTAGCAGACTATTTCATCATCATCAAAGGTTCTTCGTTTCTTGAGTAGTAGACCATATGTATCAAGAAGCTGTAACGACCCAACAATACGTAGGCCTCTCAACTTAAAAATGCTCTGTGGAAGACGGGTTATGCCTGTACCTTCTATGTTTAACTCTTTTAAACCTTCTAAGCTTCCAATATCCTCAGGCAATTCAACAACTTGAATACAGCCGTGGAGATGTAACTTGTTTATACATTTCATCTTACAAATGTTGTTTGGAATTTCTTGTAAAAGCTTACAGTTGGTTAAGATTAGCTTCTCTAAAGATTCTAATCTGCCAATATCCTCAGGTAACTTCTCAAGAAGCCAACAAGATTTGATTTTGAAAGATTTGAGATGTTTCAACTTGCAAATTCTAATTGGAAGATGTTTAATCTCTTTAGATGAAAAAGTTAACTCCTCTAGATATTCTAACTGGTCAAGGTCCCAGGGTGCTTCTGGAATACTGCCTTCAAGTGTAAGCTTTTTTATACCTTGTAAACTACAAATGCTTCTTGAAAAACTCTCAAGGTTTGTACAAGCACATAGACCCATCGAAATAAGCCTTTCAAGATTTCCAAACAATGAAGCTGGATCTTCTTTATAAAAACAATGAAACTGAAACTTTGGAGAATCATTGTCGGAGTGTAATTGGCAAACATGAGTGGGTTCTGCAATCAGATGTAACTCAGATAAACCAGCCTCAGGTCGTTGGTACCATTTGTAAAACACAAAAGACTTAAACCTCCCACAACCACTTAAGTCTAAGAAGAGAAGATTTTTCAGACATCCAATGGGAGCATTAATTTCTACCAAATCATAACAATTTTTAAGATTTAACCTTTTGAGATTTGGAGTGAGCCCAAGGTCAAGGGTCCTCAACTTTGAATCACTGAGGTTGAGATTTTTGAGCTTTAGACTTTCAGCGGGCATTTGAAGTTCTACCAGATCATTACAGCCTTCGAGTGTTAGCGCCTCAAGATTCGGAATACTCCCGAGGTGAATGGTCTTCAACTTTGAATCAGTGAGGTCAAGATGTTCGAGCTTTAGATGATGAGCAGGCATATGAAGCTCTACGAAATCATCACAACCGGAAATAGTCAACTGCTCAAGATTTGGAGCCAACCTAAGGTCAAAGGTCCTCAACTCTGAATACTCGATTGTGAGGAACCTGAGGTTATTTAGAACCTAACATAAGTACAAAAAACAATTAATATTGGTGCAATGACAAACCACCAATAGATATATAGGATCATAATGAATCATTGAAAACAACAAATTAACCATTATTCTACCTTTCGTTCTCCATCTTCCCAAAGTTGAACAATATTGCTCTGATTTATGTCAAGTTCAACAAGATATGTTCCTTGAAATGTATTTGGTAAACTCGAAAAAGGAAATCCAACCCAACTCATAAATCGTAAGGAACTTGGAAGGTATTCGCTAACTTTATCAAATTGAACAATATTGCTATTAGAATAATGATCCTTATAGAGATTCATAAAAACAAATCTAAGATCCTTCATTTTTGCTAGACCTTTTGCTGCAATTTCAGCACTGAAACCCCGTGACAGGAAGTTTAGACATTTTGTTGCTTGGGTACCCTGAAATGGAAAAAATAAAACCCCTTAATTTTTGTCGGAACCCTAAATTTCAAAACGATCAAAATCACTAAAAGATTATCAAATTGAGAGTGAATATAAATGATTATTAGAGAGACGAAGTGAATTTGGGGAAAACTTGTTATGTGTTTTTAATACGGAGTAAGAAAAGTGAGGTAAAATATAGTCAAACTAACAGAGTTAGGAATTTGGACCAAACCCGTGACGGATGTTTCATTGTAGACCAAACCCGAAAATTTTCAAACTATTGGACCAAAAATGAAATATCTAGAAAACCATATGGACCAATATATACTCAATTTCCTCAATTCTTACCATGTCATTAGTCAATATATACTCAATTTCCTCGTTAACCCACAATCGACTATGTCTTTGAGGTTCATCGGGGTGTGACCGACGAACAATATTCCTTCCCATTTCTTCTAAATGATCATGCATCCCCAAACGCCCACTTTTAGAAATAGTTATAAGAGATTTCTGCTCAAGAACTCTTAAACCAACTTCAGCATGAAATCCACAACTTTCAAGCACTCCGATTGCATATTCTTTGCCCCGACCTTTTAGTATGCATGCAATATCTAGGAATATTTCTTTGTAATCATCCTCCAAACCATCAAAGCTTATTTCCAATCTTTCCATAGTTGCCTTTAATGGAATTTTTTTTAGTCTTTCTATGGTATCTATCCAGTAAGGTTCACTTTGACCACAAAGAAACGAACCCAAAACTTTGATCGTTAAGGGAAGACCATGAGCGTATTGTACAACTTGTCCTGATAGCTCTTCGTACTCTCGAGTTGGAATCTCTCTTTTAAATGCATACCTACTGAAGAGGCAAATCGCTTCCATAGATGATAACAGATTGACGTCATGAACGCAGTTCACCCGGTGGGCTAACAACACTTGCTCATCTCTTGTGGTAATGATGATTCTACTTCCCGCTTTAAACCACTCAGGCTCGCCTGCTAACGCCTCAAGCTGGTCTATACGATCAACATCATCTAAAACAACAAGTGTCTTTCTACGACTCATCGTGTCTTTCAACATGTTTTTCCCGTCATGAACACTACTAAAAGTGATGTCTTGTTTATTCAACACATCTTTTAGTATCCGTTTTTGAAGCTTCTTTAAACCAGACAAAGAAGGCTGTGAAACTTCCCTGACATTTTCAACAAAGCTTTTTCCTTCGAAATGATTAGAAATTTGATCATAAACAGCTCTGGCTAAAGTTGTCTTCCCCCCACCTCCAATCCCCTTGATTCCGATCATGCGAACATCTTCGGTACCAATCTCTAAAGATGAAAGAACATCACTGATTCGGGTCTCCATGCCCACTAAATTTCCATCAGCGCTCGAATTAGTGGAATGTAACTTCTTGAAAATAGCATCAACGATTATTTGGATTGATTTAGATTCATCCCTGTATCAATTAGAATTATAACTTAAAAGGATTAACATTTAAATTAATGTAGATTAGAAAGAATAGTACAGAGATATGATGAAGAAAAAGAATTACCCGTTAGCTGTAGCCTTCAACTCCCACCCGGCCAGATCGGCTAATTCTTTCATAGCGTCTCTCCATTTCCCAGTAGCCTCCTTCTTTTCGTGTTCAGCAAAGGCTTCTTTTACTGCCCCACTTTGTTTGCGGACTTCAGTGGGCTCCACATCATAGAAAACTGGGAAAGCAGTATGCTCGGTCATTTTTTGGCACTCCATAATCTTGACAAGCTCATCTAGACACCAAGATGAGGATGCATAGTTCTTGGAGAAGACAATAATGTAAAATCTTGACTCTTGAATGGATTTGAGGAGTTGATTGTTGATCCTTTCCCCTTGCTCAATTGTCTCATCATCCTTGTATGTTTCAATGCATTTTGCCTGAAGAGCTTCATAAAGATGGCCAACAAAGTTCTTGCGAGTGTCTTCACCCCTGAAGCTTAAAAACACATCATACTTAAACATCTTTGGAATGGATGAGCTTGAAGTGGACGCCCCAGATGAAGGATCGGATAAACGTAATATCTTGTTTGAGGACATTGGAAGTATGGTTGAAAAGTGTGGGTAAAATAGTGGAATGATGATGATGAGAAACAAAAGCTATTCGTTTGGTCTTTGGTCAATGAAAAAGAAAGACATGACAATCACTATATAAGGCCTCTAAGCTGCTACCCTGAAGAAAACAACAACGGCAAAGAAAGACATGACCATCACTATCTAAGGCAGTAGAAGCTAAAAGGGGAACGATATATACAGAATGTAAAATAAGCTACTAACTAGTTTGGTCTTTTTTGTCAAGAAAACAACGCCAGCAAAAGTCTAAGGCAGTAGAAGATAAAAGGGTAACGAACGATACATAATGTAAAATAAGCTAATCAAAACAACACTCTATATAAAGAAATAGTAGCAAAAGTAATAACCAAGGATATATACTCATATACTGCCGGAAAATAAATTCCGGTCACCAGTGGCGGCAGTGGAAAGTTGGATCTGCCTCAGAAAAGTGTGGGGAAGCTTCACTCGCCGGAGGTGATATCCAATTCGCCGGAAAAATTAAGAAATACCCTCTACTTTGAATATATACTTTATGATAAATGGATATAAGACTTCTGATGGAGTGCTATTGTGCTCACGATTAACTAGATTACCAACATTAACTTTAACTATATATGATTATATGCAGATAAAACAAGCAAAATCCGAAATACCCTCTACTTTGAATATATACTTTACTTGTGTTAATAAAGAGTCGCTAATTCTTATTTTAAAAAGTGTACACTGCTAAAATAAGAGAACTTGTACATGAATACAAAACTTAAAGGCAAAGTGTAACAATTTTAAAGAACAAAAGGACCAAATTAAAGTTTAGTATGGGACCAATGAAATTGTTTCCAGCAAACATGCTTCAAACAATATTTTCATTTCATATCCTTGTACAATAAACACTTTTATAAAATAAACCTCAATGTTCAAGACATTTGAGGATTAAAGTTACAAATATAAGGGGCTGTTTGATAAAACAGAATGAAATAGTGCTGAATGGTTTGAAGCCCTGAATGATACAATGACTCTGAATGAACTTGATTCTGAATGAAATAAACTGTTTGACAAGTGCTCTGAATGAATGGTTTTAGTCACATGAAATTACCATTATATCTTTTAATAATAAAATACGATTATTTAATTAGTACTCCCACAATAAAAGAATATCTAATTTAAGGAAATAAAAGTTATAAAAATCAAGGTTATAACTTTTTATAGGGTGTTGATACTCACATCATTTTTTTTATACATATATCACATTTATGCATTAAAGTGTTGTACAGTGTGTGTAGATGTATAAAAAAATTGGTGTGAGTATCAACACCCCTTTTTATAACATCAATAATGGTTGCGATCAATTTTAATTATAAGTCTATCTCACATAATCTATATAAATGAAGATCATTACGTGATCAAATATAATATAAAAATTGATTTCATGTGCCTGTGAATTTGTTCGAGAGAAAAAGTTTAAATATTAAAGTGCTATGAAAGATGTGATGAAAGAGGAATCAACATAAGATTATAAAAATATAGATAGATAAGGAAACGTGTATTGTGCTGAATGGTAGAGGGCACATGCTCATGCAAAATCATTCAGAAGAGAATGGAATGATCCAGCGGCTCATATTTCTTTATCAAACATGTACATCTTTGACCGATTCAGTATTCGTCACTGAATTAACTCACTAAGAACCAATCAAACAGCCCCTAAGTCACACTTTTTCGTGAGAAAGATGTTAAAAACTTAGAAGACGTTTTTTTTTTTTTTTTTTTTTTTTTTTTTTGAAAAAGGCCAAAGTTTGAAAAGTATAAATATGATTTTTCAAGAAATTAGTTATACGGAACTAGAACTGATTATGCACATTTAAGAAAAATTAAGAAAAACTAAACAAGACTGACATATTTTCTTTATATTACATGGTTGCATTTAAAAAAAATATATATTTTTGTACAAAAGTGGGGTTATGACATATTATTTCATGGGTGTCACGGGACCCTTGAAAAGTTATTCTAACTATAGATCCGAAAAACCAATTCAAACAATATTTCCATCCCATACCCTTGTACAACTAACGTTTTACTCAATAAACCTCAATGTTTGAGAAATTTGTCTTAATTAGATAAAAGTTACAAATATAAGTCATATACACTTTTTCATGAGAAAGATGCTAAAAATTCATGTTATGTATAATGTATACATATAATTAGTTCATGCACTACTGATATATATGTATTATGTGTGTTTAAGGGCTTTTTTGGGGTAATGCTATGGGACCACCAAAATCGATGAGACCACATTCATCTTATTTACTCCGTACCATATATGTGAAGGTTTGCTTATGTAATTGTATTAGATGATCAACAAGATAACAAGAAATAATGTACGCAAATTTCGGTTTTTATCAATTGCTATTAGAACAAACAATCTAGAATATCATACTTCGTAAACTGAAATTCGATAATTTCTTTTGTTTTTTAAGGGGAAATGATGCCTACTTTTCCAAATAGTCAATTTGCCTACTTTTATTTTGTAAAAAAAGGAAAAAAATTTTACAAGATTTTACAATTAAGTCTCTTCATTATATCACACATACATGTTTCATCTTTTTCTTACAAAAGAAAGTAGGCAATTGCCTACTTGAAAAAGTAGGCATCATTTCCCCCTTTTGTTTAACGGCAAAATAATTTCATTGAAATATATAACTAGCGAGAAGCTACGATTACAAGCACCAAATAAAAAACACCAAACTAAAAAACCTATTCTCGAAACAAGAGGACTTCTACTGAAACAAAACCAAACGACACCGAATAGAAAACACCAAATACTAGCTAGACACCTTTGACAAACACCAATAAGTAGCACGATAACTTAACATCATTGATTCATTCAGAACGACATAAGGAAGAACATCTGGAAAAAACAAATAGTTTCATCACTAGCTAGATCATATTTCTAGTCTTCCATCTTTTTTTTTCTTTGAACGGCGCGTTAGTGCAAGTATATTTAGTAGGAACGAGACCGCGTGACATCCAATTGGGCAGAATACGGAACTCGAACCAGCGTGGGTTACACCTTAGAAAGGTTCCTCCACTCCCTACACCCCCCCCCCCCCCCCTTTCCCCCTGATGGAAAGCCCCCACTGAGAGGGTCTCGAACCCGAGACCTCCCGAATGGGATAACAACCACCCCAGTTTTTGTCCTGGTGGCCAACTGCGCTAGGCAGTTGGTTTCTAGTCTTCCATCTATACGTCTATACATAATATCGCACCCCGACTATACCTACGACTGGGAAATCAACATCGGGACAGGGAAGATGTCAAAGCTCCCATATTTGGAGGAATGTTATCCCTTGTATTAGTACCACTTTGGGCAGCAGACAACAATTTGGCAGGCGGGTAAAGTGCCACTGCACCTCGGGTCTTACTTGAATACTTTTCGTAAAGATGCGACCTCAAGTTATCATCCTTGAGACCCGAATGCTTCTCCATTATAATCTTTGCACATTTCGTCAGTTGCTTTTCCTTAAATCCACTATACATTTCCAAAGTTTTGTGCCACACGTGTTTTTCTTTTAACGTCGCACATGCTGCATACACTGCTGCAGCCACCACCATTGCTGGACAAAAGCTTTTAATTATATGATAACATGTCATCCCTAATTCCGTGTAGAAATGCACCATATACACCATCTGCCCGAAAAAGATAACATTAAAAATAATTTCATTATCAAAACAATATATATTTCAGATAATTTCCAGATAAGAAAAGAAAATAGAGAAAAAGATCTTATCATTTGCTAAAGAACTTTACTAAACACTTACTGTGGTTTTAGGCTCGATTTTGGTAGCTTCAATTAAAAAAGTGAGAAAGAGAAACGGTGTAGGGACGTTTAATTTCCAATCCAGTCAGATCAAAATCTGTACCTCCATGTTGATAACGTCTTGAATACCAACAGGTAGGGGTGTCAGTAGGGTCGGGTTGACCCGACCCGAACCCGAACCCGAACCCGATAAGGCTTATCGGGTCGGGTTAAATCGGGTTGAAAAAACTAGTCGGGTTGTTTTGACCCGAACCCGATAACCCGATAGTGTTATCGGGTCGGGTTAGGGTTGAATTATTTTTCTTATCGGGTTATCGGGTCAACCCGATAAGACCCGACAAATCCTATTTATTTCTATTTTCCAATAAAACTGTGCAAGCAATTAGTCTTGATTCAATAGATAGACGGTAAATTGCATGTTTATAAATTTTAAATATATTTTATATGAGAAAGAATATAATGTATTTGTAAATTATCCTTACTGGATCTCTTGTACTGTTCTTATACATACATATTTGTAAGATATGGCGGATTTATCTTCCAAAATTTAGTCGCTGGAAAATTTAGTACAGTTTTAATTTAGTACAGTTTTAAAATTTAGTCATCTTGTGTAATTTATGCATGCTGTTATACGAAGTATATATTATCTCAATGGAAATAATTCTTCTTTATATGAATCTCTTGTACCGAGCTAATATATACATCCAGTAGTGTTGAATTTATCTCATAACCCGACAACCCGAATCACCCGACCCGATTTAACCCGACCCGATAAGCACCCGAACCCGACAACCCGATTTCTTATCGGGTCGGGTTGCGGGTCATTTTTTTAAACTCAAAACCCGACTCAACCCGACCCGATAGACCCGATAACCCGATAACCCGACCCGATAACACCCCTACCAACAGGTCCGCCAGAGAAGTAACAGTAGAAAGTGTATGGGTCGTGATAATAGGTATCTTGGCATTTTGATGCAATGTACATTGCACTCGAGTCAACACACTGTGAATCTTTATCAGTAATAGTTTTAGCCGCCAAGAAACGGTCAATGATGTTGATTGTTTTGTACAATGTTTCATTAGGTAATGCCAGTTTGTTGTGAGCCGTGATTACCCAATTCATAAGTTTAGTCTGGCTGTCCACTCTTAATTCAGGTTGCGTAACTATATAGTCACCAACTGATGCGTTCTCAGTCTGCACCAAACTCAAATATAACCATATGCATCATGTTTAAAAAAAATAGCACCAACCATATAGTTTTTCCAAGTTTTTGGAGCGCACACACATTGATTACTTGCAGAGCTGAAGATCGTGCGGACAAGTCCTGCATTGGTCAATATGGTGCTATAGTCAGTTAATGGATGATTATAGATAACATGTACACTTTTTTAGGATCTAATAATGAATAAAATAAAGTACGTACCTGTTGAAGTCTTGCGGCACAACCAGATATCCATGAAGTATTCATGCTCCAGTGCAGCCTCAGCTGTAATTCTTTTTTTGGGATCCAAGGACGTCATTTTCTGAAATGCGATGTTAGGTGTTAGAAAGCAAGACAGCAAGAGACTGAGAGGTGAATTCATAGGCATGTTAGATAACATGTCAACACGGGGCACAATCCACCCTTTGAACCGGTTTGACACTGAAATCTTTTTGACCAGAAATTTAAATTCGATTGCAAAACATATAACATCTTAATAATCATTTAAAGTCTATTAAAATGATTTAGCCTAATAGGAAGATTGGATGACTCATTCATTCATAGACAAATGGGTCGGCCTAAACGTTGGAACGAAATTTCAAGAATATCCTAAAGAACATAGCAAAAGTTACAATTCAAGATTATGATTCTGTCGTTATCCAAGGTGCTTTAGATATTTGATAATTAGAACATTAAACGTCATGAGAAAATAGTGAGCATTCCAACAGAATCATTGAAACTAATGTTCTACTGTATTAGATAATCATTATCTGTAGAAAATTTGATCGAAGCTAAATTAGAGTTAATGGGAAACTCAAAGGTGTGCGTAGCATATGATAACTAATGTATATCGATAACCCTTTACAGGTGAGAACTGAGGTAGTAATTAGTTTAAAATTACCCGTAAGAGGTCAAGACCGGTGTTTTCAAGATCCGGAACAACATTTGCCAAGTCCTGATTAGCAAAGGATGCACCAATTAGTTCTTTTTTTTAGAAAAGCAACTACCAAATTCATATAGAAAACAAAGAAAGTACCTTTAAAGCACAGTAGAGAAGACTCCATACACGCTATGGGTTATCTCTGAAGGATAGTAATACAACTGAAGAAGCTCTGGAGATGCAGTGATACGCAGACCTTTTAACCCAAAAATGCTTTGCGGAAGATGACTTATGCCTGTGTATGTTATATCTAGCTTTTCTAAACATTCTAATCGGCCAAGATCTTCAGGTAACTTCTCAAGAAGTGCACAAAAATGAAGGTTGAGAAACTTCAGATGTTTTAACATACAAATGCTATCCGGCAGATGTTTAATCGTTGTACCCCACAAAGCTAGTCTCTTCAGAGATTCTAACCGGCCAATGTCCTCAGGCAACTTCCCAAGACAACAATTTCTAACAATGAGCAACTTCAGACGTTTTAGCATGCAGATGCTATCCGGAAGATATTCAATTTTCTTACTACTCACATATAGCTTCTCTAAACATTCTAATCGGCCAAGATCGTCTGGTAACTTTTCAAGAGCACCGCAACAAATTGTGAGATATTTGAGATGTTTCAGCATGCAAATGCTATCTGGAAGATGCTTTATCTTTGTAGATGACAGAGAGAGCTCCTCTAGACATTCTAACTTAACAAGATCTTTAGGAAGCTCTGGAATATTGCACTTGAGTGTAAGTTTTTTTAAACATTGTAAACTACAAATCATGTCTGAAAATTTCTTAGTGTCTGTGCAAGCACATAGACCAAAAGACATAAGCTTCTCAATATTTCCAACTGATGACGATATATCTTCTTTATAATTACAAAACTCTGGGAGATTACTGTTGAGGTGTAATGGACATAAATCTAGGGGCTTATTAACCAGATCTAAAGTAGCCGAAGAACAATTACCCTTCAGTTCCCATCTACCGAAAAACTCAAAATCAGTGAACCACAAACAACCACTTAAGTAAAAGTAGCCAACCTTTTTTAGACATCCAACTGGAGCGTTAATTTCTACCAACTCATGACATTCTTTAAGTTCTAACCTCTCAAGATTTGGAATCAGCTCAAGGTCAAGGCTCCTCAACCTTAATTTATTAAGGTAGAGGAATTTGAGATTTAGACATGCAGCAGACACGTGAAGTTCTTCAAAAACAGCACAATCATAAAGAGATAACTTTTCGAGATTCGGAGTCAACCCCAGGTCAAAGGTCGTCAATTTTGACTGAGAGAGAGAAAGGAATTTCAGTTTTTTTAGAATCTGCCAGCAAAAATAAGACAAAAAGATTAATATTAGCGTATTAACAAAGCAATAAATTAATAGCATTATTACGAATTATGTAAAACAGCCGATCAACAACTATTCTACCTTTTTTTCTCCCTCTTCCCAAAGTTGTACCATTCTTGTGCTAAACTCCATTTCAAGTCCAACAAGATTGTTGGCTTGAAATGTTTTGGGTAAATACAAGAACGGGTAATTCGTACATTTTAGACATTTTAAAGAGTTTGGAAAGTATTGGGTAGATTCATCCAATTCGCCATCACTCTCACGGTCAGATTCAGATTTTGGAAAGTATAGGGTAAAATCATTATTCACTTCAAGATATCGAAGTTTCTTCATTTTTCCAAAACCTTTCCAATGAATTATAGGATTTCCCATCTGCAACGGAAGTTTTAGACATCTTGTTTCTTCAGTACCCTGCAATCCAAAAACAGTGTCAGAAGTCAGAACATATGAAAATGTATTAGTTTTCTCCACCATACAAGTAAACTGATCGTTACCTTGTCATTAGCCAATATATCTTCAATTTCCTGTCTAATCCACAGTCGGCTATGTTTGTTAGGCTCCTCGGGATGTGATCGACGAACAATGTTCTTTCCCATTTCTTCTATATGGTCATGCATGCCCAAGCGCCCATATTTAGAAATAGTTATAAGAGATCTCTCCTCAAGAACTTTTAAACCAATTCTAGCATGAAATCCACAGCTTTCAAGAATTCCGATTGCAACTACTTTGAACATGCCTTTCAATATGCATGCAATGTCTAGAAATATTTCCTTATATTCATCTTCCAGGCTGATATAACTTAATTCTAGCTTTTCTAGAGTCTCCTTTAAGGGAATTCTTTTTAACCTGTCTATGGCATCTACCCATTCAAGCTCATCTTTGCCACAGAGAAATGAACCCAAGACTTTGACTGTTAAGGGGAGACCATCAGCATATCGTACTACTTGCCCTGATAGCTCTTCATATCCTTGAATTGGAATATCTTTACGAAAAGCATACCTACTGAAGAGGCAAATCGCTTCCCTAGACGATAACAAATTGACATCATGAACAAAGTTCACTCTGTGGGCTCTCAGCACTTGCTCATCTCTTGTGGTAATGATAATTCTGCTTCCTGATTTAAACCAGTCAGGCTCGTCTGCTAACGCCTCAAGCTGTTCTATACGATCAACATCATCTAAAACAACAAGTATCTTTCTACGACGCATCGTGGCTTTCAACATGTTTTTCCCGTCATGAACGCTACTAACAGTGATGTCTTTTTTATTTAACACATCTTCTAGTATCCGTTTTTGAAGCTCCTTTAAACCAGACAAAGAAGACTTTGAAACTTCCCTTACATTTTCAACAAAGCTTTTTCCTTCGAACATAGTTGATATTCGATCATAAACAGCTCCGGCTAAAGTTGTCTTCCCCCCACCTCCTATCCCCCTGATTCCGATCATGCGAACATCTTCGGTACCAATCTCTAAAGATGAAATAACTTTACTGATTCGGGTCTCCATGCCCACTAACTTTCCATCAGCGCTCGAATTAGTGGAATGCAACTTCTTGAAAATAGTATCAACAATGATTTGGATCGATTTAGATTCATCCCTGTATCAATTAGAATTATAACTTAAAAGGATTAACATTTAAATTAATGTAGATTAGAAAGAATAACAGAGAGATATGATGAAGAAAATTATATTACCCGTTAGCTATGGCCTTCAACTCCCACCCGGCCAGATCGGCTAATTCTTTCATAGCGTCTCTCCATTTCCCAGCAGCTTCTCGGTTTTCATGTTTAGAAAAAGCTTCTCCAACTGGCCCATTTTGTTTGCGGACTTGAGTGGGCTCCACATCATAGAATACTGGATAAGCAGTCTGCTCAGGTATCTTCTTCTGACACTCGATAATCTTGGCAAGCTCATCTAGACACCAAGATGAAGATGCATATGTCTTTGAGAAAACAATGATGAAAAATCTCGACTCTTCAATGGATTTGATGAGTTGGTCGTTGATCCTTTCCCCTTGCTCGATTTTTTCATCATCCTTGTATGTTTCGATGCATTTTGCCTCAAGAGCTTGATAAAGATGGCCAACAAAGGTTTTGCGAGTGTCTTCACCCCTGAAGCTTAAAAACACATCATACTTAAAGCTATTTGGAATGGATGAGCTTGAAGCGGACGCCTCAGGAGTTACGGATGGAGGGTCAGAGAGACGTAACCGCTTGTTGGAGGACATTGGAAGTATAGTGGAATGATGATGTTGAGAAACAAAAGCTATTCGTTTGGTATCTGGTCAATGAAAAAGAAAGACATGACCATCACTATCTAATAAGGCCTCTAAGCTGCTACCCTCAAGAAAACAACAACGCCTTACGGTGTGTTCTTGAGTTTTGTTCATAAAGAAAATGGAAGTAATGTAAAGTAAACACTTTCCTCCCACTTTCGGGAGGAAACACTTTACTTCCAAATAGCCTAAAATTTTCCCAATTTTATTTCCTTTTCCTTTATAAAAGAACTCAAAGAACATGATAAATTTTTTGTTTTCTTTCATTACTTTCCATTTCCTTTATAAAACTAAAAGCGGGGAATGATAGATAGAGAATGTAAAATAAGCTAGTAATAAATAAATAGCAAAAGTAATAACAACAAGGATATATACAAATATACTCAGATACTGCCGGAAAATAAATTCCGGTCACCAGTGGCGGCAGTGGAAACTTGGGTCTTCCTCAGAAAAGTGTAGGGAAGCTTCACTCGCCGGAGGTGATATCCAATTCGCCGGAAAAATTAAGAAAGACAAACTGTAGCCTGAAGACTTAACGCCGGCGCGTGGTGGCGCGTGACCGGTATTTAAATGACTTGGTGATGGTGGTATGGTCGAGAGAAAAGTAGCTAACCGGTGGTGGTGTTTTAACTCGACGGAAAAAGGCAAGGGCGGCTATGGTGGTGTTATATCCGTTTTTTGTGGTACTGGAAAATTAGAGAGAATGAAGATGAAATAATTACAGGGAGTTTTAATTATATTTTCTTAAAAAAATAATGACTTTTTATTTTATCTATTGTCTTTTTGACAATTTCTACAATAAAATTTGTAACTATTGTCAAGTACAAAATTTGTAACGACAATAAAATATAATGGAAACTCTTAGAAATTCCGTCACGATAAAAGAAATATTTTAACATAGTTAACTAACTCGAGCTTAAAGAAAATGAGAGAAAAAATTATATTTTATTTTAACATCAACATAAATATTTTTTTCTAGACATTGTTATCATATAAAGTTTTATACTCTTGATAAACGAGTAAGCAAAAATTAATAGTGCTATGACTATTAGGCTACTGGTAATAAGTTAGGGTATAATTATGTAATGTAAGAGCACAAGGTATGAGAGGAACCGTTAACACGTTATTGGTATGTCACATTATCGACACATCATACATCTCCCAATAACAGACCAATAACTAAAACACCCTCTCTCATAACACACCACTAACATGTTATTAGGTCCCACAAAATACCCCACTAAAATACTCACTCACTCACAATACACAAAAAAGAAAAGAAAAAAACACACAATAATGCAAATGGCACGATGTTCCGGTATGGTTGGCACACGAATGACATGCATTTGGCACCTCATACCTTGTGCTCTAAGCCCTAGTTGGATAAATGATAAATTATAATCATTAAGTTACACTTTATAGGGGGTTTGATTAATCGTGACTGGATTAAATCTATTGAAAGACTTAAATAGTAAAGTTAGGGTTTAGGAAGAAGTACCGTCTAGCCTACATTAGAAATCCACCAACGAAGTGAGTATCATCGTTACAACAATTACACAAATATGGCCTCTTATACGATTAACTTGGTTAATGTGTTCTTCATATCCTTATTAAGTGTCTTCTTACTTTTATTATTTGTTTTACTTTACTAGCTTATTAGAAAACCAAACTCGTGTTAGTCTTTCAAGTTGAAATCCTCTTCTGCATTAGTTTAGGTTAATTAGTAGGGCAAAATACCTTTAGAATTAGTATATTAGAAATCCACTCTTAGTGATCGATGCCCTACTTACCAACTAACTTACCACCGACCGGGTAATTGGCCGTTAGCATTTGATGGGTAAAGTCGGCATAGAAATTAATAGTAAAACTTTATAACAATTTTCCTACACACAACGACACGCATCATCTACCTTCGAGGCATGTTTATCACCTTTACCAAACAATCGGCTATTTCTTTCAAGCTGAACTAAGTACGAAGTGGCAGCAACGATTAAACGACCTACTATGCTCGTAATACTTTTCTGTTTAGATATAGGAATCAACCATGCCATTATATCATTCCACTTATTTGAAGTCAAAGAAACCTCAGTCGTTCGCAACACTAAAGCCCACACTTCTGACAAGTAACCACACTACAAAAAAAAAAATCAATATTTGGCACGACAATGTCGTGCCCAAATTACAAATTATGTCGACCCAAAGAAAAAAATGAACAACATGTCGTGCCTTTTTGGTAGACCCATTTCAGTTGACCCAAAAAAATTTGGCACGACACAAACGTGGGGCCCAAAAGGAATTCAATCTGAAAAAACGGTTGGCACGACTTATTAGAGCAAAATGGTACGACATTGTAGTACCATTTTTTTTTTAATTTATCTTTTTAAAATAAAAATAAAACGAATTTTTAAATATAGAAAGGCACGACAATGTCGTGCCAAACTGTAAACCCACTTGCAAAATGGGACGACAACATTAGTGGAATTTAGGGACGACAATGTCGTCCCTAATTGTTTTGGGTGGGCAAAAAAAATGCAGCAAATGTAGTTTTTCCAGAATTTTTGGGGAAAAAATCTACCAAAACAAATACAACCTGTAATCAATCACAATCCACAATACCAATTCAACAATATGATACAATACCAAATTACTAAACGGATCGAATAACATTCCACAATTTCACGATACCATTCAACAAATACGATACAAAGTAAACTACTCTTAAACTATACAAGGCGCAAATTTCCTAAATAACATGTCTCAAACTAACAAGTCACTAGCTTATAAAGCTAGCATGTCCAAAAGTTATAAAGTTAACATAAATCCACGATAATATTCGACAAATACAATATTATTCCATAATATTAATAAGTCTAAAATTCACAAACTCACTTCCCGCCTACTCCTTTTGTGTAATTTCAAAAAAAAAATAATAAATAAATAAATAAAAAATAGTTAGGAAAAAAAATAATAAATGAGAAGTAACTTAATATAATGACGCATGTTAAGAGATAAATTACTTATGTAAGACGTCTCGTTCTCCCTGTTCTTAAATGTGCCATCTTTTTTTGAATGACCCTTCCTCCATGTTTCAATCAGGTCTTCATTTTGATTGTTATTGTTTACCCTCTATACATACAATATAAAATAAATTGATAACAAGGTAAATATAAACAACATAAAAGCCTTTAAAAATCACAAAAATTATAACGAGTCTTACATGATGGTTTCGTCCTTGAACGAACGAGTGTCGACCTTGGTGAGTTAAAAAACATTAACAAAATTGAAGGAAAAAAAAAAAAAAAAAGTCACTAACCAACACAAAAGGTGGTGGTGGTGGAGCTGCGGCAGCTGCGATTGTTGGTGGTGGAGCTGCGGCGGTGGTTCACGGTGGTGGTGAGCTGCTGCGGTGGACCATCTAACCAACACAAACACAACATAAAACCATTGTAAACAAACCATAATTAAAGAAATTAAATTAACAAACAAAATTTTAAACAAAAAAAATACCTTTAAACAAAACTAAATAACAAAAATTATACAAATTGTACACAGTAGTGCGTGTGTAATTGATGGTTACGAGTGATAGTAGTGTTGTGGTGGTGTCGAATTGCAGAAAATAGCGTTTTCTTTTTTGATTCGAGTGGTTTTTTAAGATGGTTTTCGGTTGTTTTTTTTTTTTTTTTTTTTTTTTTTTTTTTGGTTAAGTTTTGAAGAACAAATCTGATGGTTTCGTCCTTAATTATTGAAGTAAAAAAGGGACGACATTGTCGTACCTTTTTGTTAATTTTTTTGGGACGAGACACAAAAAGGTACGACATAGTCGTGCCTTTTTGTTATTTGTTTTGAGACGACACAAAAAGATACGACAATGTCGTACCTTTTTGTTATTTTTGGCCAGAATTATTTGGCGGGTTATTTGATTTTTCATGAAAAAATTTGAGTTGACCCAAAAATGTACGACAATGTCGTCCCTTTTTGTTATTTTTTCCCATAATTATTTGGCGGGTTATTTGATTTTTCGTGAAAAAATTTGTTAAAAAAGGGCACGACATTGTCATCCCTTTTCGTTTTTTTTTGTTTTTTGTTTTTTTTTTGCCTTTATTTTTTGTATATTAGAATGTCCTTAAATTAAATTTGTTATAAACTTTTTAAATAATTTAAAAATTAATTAATTAGTTATAAAAAGTTTAAATAAATTAAAAAAAATTTAAATTCGTTATAAAAAATTTAAATAATTTAAATTAGTTATAAAATATTTAAATGGATTAAAATGATTTAAAATTAATTATAAATTGTTTATATAAATTAAAACGGATGACATGTTAAAACGGATGAATCGAGATAGTATGATATTTTATACATGAGATGACCAAGTATAGGTGCTATGGTATACGTATCATGTTAAACGACCAAGTATAGGTGCTATGGTATACGTATCATATTAAACGACCAAGTATAGGTGCTATGGTATACGTATCATGTTAAACGACCGAGTATAGGTGCTATGGTATACGTATCATGTTAAACAACCAAGTATAGGTGCTATGGTATACGTATCATGTTAAACAACCGAGTATATGTGCTATGTTATACGTATCATGTTAAACGACCAAGTATAGGTGTTATGGTATACGTATCATGTTAAACGACCAAGTATAGGTGCTATGGTATACGTATCATGTTAAACGACCAAGTATAATCATGTTAAACGACCAAGTATAGATGCTATGGTATACGTATCATGTTAAACGACCGAGTATAGGTGCTATGGTATACGTATCATGTTAAACGACCGAGTATAGGTGCTATGGTATACGTATCATGTTAAACGACCGAGTATAGGTGCTATGGTATACGTATCATGTTAAACGACCGAGTATAGGTGCTATGGTATACATATCATGTAAAACAACCAAGTATAGGTGCTATGTTATACGTATCATGTTAAACGACCGAGTATAGGTGCTATGGTATACGTATCATGTTAAACGACCAAGTATAGGTGCTATGGTATACGTATCATGTTAAACAACCAAGTATAGGTGCTATGGTATATGTACTATGTTAAACGACCAAGTATAGGTGCTATGGTATACGTATCATGTTAAACAACCAAGTATATGTGCTATGGTATACGTATCATGTTAGACGACCAAGTACAGATGCTATGGTATACGTATCATGTTAAACGATCAAGTATATGTGCTATGGTATACGTATCATGTTAAACAACCAAGTACAAGTGCTATGGTATACGTATCATGTTAAACGACCAAGTACAGGTGCTATGGTATACGTATCATGTTAAACGACCAAGTATAGGTGCTATGTTATACGTATCATGTTAAACGACCGAGTATAGATGCTATGGTATACGTATCATGTTAAACAACCAAGTATAGGTGCTATGGTATACGTATCATGTTAAACGACCAAGTATAGGTGCTATGATATACATATCATGTTAAACGACCGAGTATAGGTGCTATGGTATACGTATCATGTTAAATGACCAAGTACATGTGCCAAGAATTCCCACCAAAAAATGGTATACGTATCATGTTAAATGACCAAGTACATATGTCCAAATTGTTGCAGTTAAATGACTGAGTATAGGTGCTATGGTATACGTATCATGTTAAATGACCAAGTACATATGTCCAAATTGTTGCAGTTCCCACCAAAAATGGCGCCAAGAATTCCCACCAAAAAACATGACAAACACATTATATAGAATTCACAACCTCTTATCCTCAAAACCACTCAACCTCACAACCTTTTATCTTTACAAAATTTTCAAAACCTGAGATGGAGCCATTTAATCCTTTTATGTGTTCTTATGGAGCAGGAAATATAAAATTAAGAACATCACGTAGAGAATATTCATCTGAACGACAATATTATTCATGTCCTCTGTCAAAGGTGAACAATCATACATTTCTTATTTATGTAAATATACAAATAATTGGGTTGTAATATCTCATAATTTTCTTATTATGTAACAACCCATCAAATGTGACCCTATTTTCCGCATCATCAAATGAATCGAACGGGCTTTCAGCTTCATCTTTTTCCTTCCTTTGCTTGATGAACTGCTCAAACATTGCTTTAGCTTCCAGCGTGTTTTCTCCTCCAACACCATTAGCTTCATAGTCCAAATACACCATGTAGAATGGCTCTTTCCTTAACCATTCCAGAATGCGGTCTCTCATCAACGGGTCTATGTTCTTGTAAGAACCATATTCATCATAAATTTCTGACCCATACGTATCAAGAACTCGAGTAAAGAGATATATCGACGATAAAACCAGTGACCACTCTTTTTCCGGCGTGTAATCAGCCATTTTATTGTTACGTGTGTTTTGTGGGAATTGACGATCGGGTTATTTATGTTTTGTCGGGATATGTAAGGAAAACTTTGCGGGGAAAATAATGGCAGAAAAAATAATGGCGGGAAACTATTGGCGGTAAATATATATTTTTTTAATTCTATAAATGTATTTAATTATAAATATAAACTATTTAATTTTAATTATATATTAAATAGAAGTACTTAAATTAAATAAAAATAATTTTTTTAAATTAAATACTTTAATTAAAAACTGGTTTATAAAGTTAAAAAAAAAAAAAAAAAAAAAAAAAAAAAAGATTTACAGTTTGGGACGACAATGTCGTCCCAAAGTGTTTGGCGGGATTAAAAAGAAGGGCGGGATGTATTTATTTACTTTACTGGTTTATTAAAAAGATTTTAAATTATAAAAAAAAACAAAAAATTACAAAAAGGCACGACATTCGTGCCAAAAATTTTGGGTTGACTGCTACTTTTGTTGAAAACGTGTAGGTCCTACTTGCAATTAGGCACGACTTTGTCGACCCAAAAATATAGGCCGTCCCCAAACTCAAATTTTGGTGTAGTGCCACCCTAAGAGTAGCTTGGTTTGAAACTCTTTAGGTTAATAAGATAAGTATAGCTTGGTTTGAACCTCTTTAGTTTGTTTGTCGAAAGCATAGTTGCTTATGCTTTTGAGAAAAAAAGAGGTGAATACATGACAATTAGAGTTGTAAACGAACTGAACGTTCAGTGAACAATTTATGAACTGTTCGGTAAAAAGTTCGTTTATGTTCGTTTATTCATTAAATGAACGAACACGAACAATATTTTACGATCGTTTAGTTAAATGAACGAACATGAACAAGAGTCACGTTCGTTTATTTATGTTCATAAACGTCTGATTATGTGTTCGTGAACATCCGTTTATGTTCATTTATTTATTTATATTTGTATATCAAATCTTTTAATTGTATAATTTTTAAATTAGTTTGTTTAAACAAAACGAAACTTATAAAACAATATTAGATGCATAATTTAATAAAGTTTATGATTGTTTGTCTACGTTCATTTATGTTCGATCGTTTATGTTCGTTTAGTGTCTTAATGAACGAACATAAACGAACATGAACAACTCATTTTTTTAATAAACGAACATGAACAAGAAATTTCATCTGTTTAAGCGTTCGTGTTCGTTTATTTGTCCGGTTAAAATTAAATGAACGAACATGAACAAGGCTCCGTTCGTGTTCGTCCGGTTCGTTTACAACCCTAATGACAATCATGTAAAACATTATCATGTATGTTTATAACATAATAACATTTACATGAAATTATAATGCAACGACAAGTAACAAGTGATTATGACTTATTCTTTAAAGTTTAAGCAAAGATATTTCGAAAATGAAATATTATTTTTACAACCTCTGCATATAAACACGGGTTTATACCTAATGATTTTGTTAGACCATAAAACAAGGATGATAGTTAGGAGTTCAAATTTGGAAAAAGTGATGCTCTATGTTTGACTTGCGGTCTAAAGTTCGTTTCGTTTTGCTGTCCACGGAACCTTTTGCATTTGTCTTTGTAACATGAGCTACAAGAAGGTCGAATAAGTCAGATGTGTGTTTTGGTAATTTTAACAAACGTGTGCACCCTAAACAAATAAGCAAGTAGTTAAGGAGATTTAGGTGATGTTTGAATGCAACTTAATTGACTTAATATGAAAAAACTTAATTTATTACGTCATATAAAAAGTTGTTTGTTTTTCACTTAATCAAAATAAATGACTTAAAACAATAAGTGATAAAAGTGGGGTCCTTCACATTAAGTCATTTGTTAATTAACATGACTTAATGAAAAAATTAAACAAACAAGCCCTTAGTGCCCAAAAATAAATAAATAAAATTCATATCCTAATCATTTGCCTACGGATCATTTGGTAAGTTTAACACACATGTGCACACAATTAAGTCGGTTGGCCAGGCGACCCTCTTCTTCATTTCGTCACCGACCGATCGAGTGTGTGTAATAAGGCCGACCGAGTGGGACTAGTCTATTATGGGAAGACCGACCGACATTTTCACCTTTACTACACTTATCCTAACGAATTGTAACTAATTAAATAGATTTTGCTCATCCCACATCGGATTGTGAAGCAAAATAACTAGATGAAGTTGGCAACAAATAGGAAGGTGATGGTCTCATGCAACATAGGCTTAGTTGAAATTTTCCAAATCATCAAGTTGCTTGTGTTTTTACTTGTAACTTTTTAAGTTCCTAAACTAAAAAATCCTTGTGGCCTGTTGCTTATTAAATCTTAGCACGCTTCTTAAGTATATAAAAAATTGTTGCACTACCTTGTTAGCTTACTATGAATCAACTCACAAGTGACTAGGCTTTCTTGTTTTGTTTGTGTTAGCTTTTGATAAAAATGTAAAATGTTTTGTCTAGTTTATGTTTCGATCATGACTATCATGATCATTGTTCAAGCTTAGGATCCAACTAAAAAGTAGTCATTTTCTTAGTATAATTAATATGCAAAAAAAAAAAAAAAAAAAAAAAAAAAAAAGAGTTGATGACTTTTGTTTCCTTTTCGTATTAAACACTTATATTTAATCTTGGCAACAACAATTGTGGTTCGACTTATGAGTATGTTAACCGTCACATACTCTATAGCTTTGGTTTTGATCATCAAGTCTTGATATATATACAACCACTATGTTCGGAGTTTACACACGTTTGTCTCAATTGCGATTTAAATTCACGAAGACTTGATAATTAAAGGAATCACTTACACTCAAGCAAATACGAATCACTTACACTCAAACAAATACGACGTAACTACTCGGAACCTAACAATGAGTTTATGGATTTGAAACTAACTTCAATATGTTATATAATGGTATTAGTAAAACATTAAAATCCAACAATCGTCAAAACTCAAAACTCAAAAAGAACAAGTGAGTTAGTAGGCCTGATTTTTGACTTGCCATTCAACAACTTACCAACTGGGCTCCAAATGTGCAAAGTAACCCTGGGCCCATAGCCCACCGAGCTCACTAACTATTGTCTTCTTATTGTTTCATTTTAGCCCTATAAGGGAAATGCTAAGAGTTAACGACAAAGTTTTTCATAAAATATATGTTAATATTAAGACATACTTTGAAACATGCTTCTTGTTTTGGCTAACGAAAAGAGTGAATTGTATTAGTGTTTGAGATATATGTCATTTGTTGTTTCACGTTATTTGGAATCTACTGTACTTTTATTCTTAGTTAATAACTTTACAGTAAGTAAGTTTAGTTTGATTTTAACTTTGTTACTCATTGGTCAAAAGTATAAGTACAAAAGCTCAAATAAATTAATTTGAAAGTAACTGAAACACAGTAATGTGATGTTCTTTTTTGATATATTTTTTAACCAAATTCTCAAAAAGGGACAAAAAGTTGGGTAGTGGACTAGTGGTCACCATATGGTACAAAAAATACTAACTAAAAAGGCCTAAAAGGAGACCTAATGCATAAATGAATTGTACAGTAACAGTACTGTACAATTCATTTATGCGTTAGGTCTCCTTTTTGGCCTCTTTAGTTAGGTCCATTTATCATTTTTCCTTCCTAAAATGGTCATGTGCGAATGTGCGAGTCAATTAATATGTTGCCACGTGTCCTGACAAGAAGTACACTTTCAATCATTCGCGAGTACAATTACTATCAAAGCTTTGTTTGACTTTTATAAACAAATGTGCGAACAGTGAATGTGCGAATGTGCTAATAAAATCAACTTTATTGGGAAGGAACACTTTTAAGGAATAAATCTCTACTTTATTGGGAATAAAGTCTTACTTTTCAGACCTTTAATTTTTTTAATCTTTGATAGGCGTGTTTGGTGTGTTTTGATTAAAAAGATTACGTTATTCATGGATATGTTGTGGTGTGTTTTGATAGGTATGTTGATCACTTGGTGTGTTCACTTCAAAAGCATATGGTTGTTCATGGATATGTTGTGGTGTAGCCGTTGTTTCTAGAATAGCTTGATCAGGTGATTTTGGTGCTAGTTGACTTGTATAAGGACTATGTTGATCACTTCTTGTCGGATCATTATTACTCATGAATTCGTTCACGTCCACTGAAAAAGATACTGTTCTGTTAGAACATCTGTAACATTTTCATCTTCTGCCTCTCCATTTGTCAACCGAGATATTGTAGAGTCGTAATTTGACATAGTAATAAAGCTTTCATTAACCATTTTTGGTTCTTGAATGACATCCTCTTTTAACGAAGACTCTATTACTTGTCCAGAAACTTCAGCATCCACATTATTGTGTATACTTTCGACCTCAACTTGTAATGAGGATCTGGAATATAATCACCACATAACCTTTCATCATTATCATTAACTAATTGATCATTAATCAAAACAACATTATCACTGAATCCAGTTTGCAGATGAGAGAACATCTGTTGGGGTGATGCACAAAATTCAAAGATTAAAAAGATTAAAAAAAATTAAAAAAAAAGATTAAAAATTAGAGGTCTGAAAAGTAAGATTTTATTCTCAATAAAGTAGATTTATAAAGATTTTATTCTCTAAAAGTTGTTTTTCCCAATAAAGTTGATTTTATTCGCACATCCGCACATACACCGTTCGCACATTTGTTTATAAAAGTCAAACAAGACTTTGATAGTGATTGTACCTGCAAATGATTGAAAGTGTACTTCTTGTCTGGACACGTGTCAAGATATTAATGGAATCGCACATTCACACATTCGCACATGAACATTTTGGAAATAGGTGTATTTTTTTGTACTATATGATGACCACTACCCAACTTTTTGTCCCTTTTTGAGAATTTATAACTCTTTGCATTTATGGTTTACTAAAAAGTAGAAATTTAATACAAAACTTTTAACAATCTTGTAAAATAAAAACTGAAACTAGTCCATCTTGGATGTTATGGAAATATGATTTCATTTTGTACTCCATATTTTACACACACCAATTAAAGTTAGATGAACTCATGAGTGCGTGAACCATGGTAAATATCCTACTCCACGTGCATTGTTACTTTTTTTTAAAAATTGATTCAAGTAATCCCACATGGGCGAAAGGATGTAAAATTTTCTTATTTATACACTCTGATGTATGATGTCTATTAAGGTTGAGTTTGGTATCATAATCATGGTTTTAAAATGGTCGCAAAAGCGTGAGACTTGGTCATGCCGCGATGCCACGCCGCCTTATGTCAATTCTTTTTGTAAACTCGATATTATGAAATATGATATAAATATATAAATATTTTCATTTTTCGTTCTGCCTTATGCCACGCCTTATAAACGCAAAAGCTTCGCCTTAGCTGCAAAGACGTGATGTTTGATCATACCACCACGCCACGCCTCACGCTATTTATAACCTTTATCATAATGCAGGGTTGTGGCAATTGATGTTGTTCATTAAGAAATAGCATCAAAATGTGCAGCTTCGCCATATATAAGTTGAGCTTAACTTTTTGTGACTTCTTAATTATTATCAATATATATGTCTTTTTTAGTTTTCGAGAACTCTATCTTATATTTTTATATTTTTTGTGACTTCTTAATTAATTATAGATATATGTATCTTTTTTGGTTTTCGAACACTCTATCTTATACTGCAATTGCTACAATGACTTATTCTCAATTCAATACTCAACTTCTTAGTAGGAACATGGTTGCATTACTTGGGGATGAACTGTAATGTTGTGTGAGTGAACCATTGTGGATATCCACGTATCTGCAAGTGCATTTTCACTATATAACCAGTTTAGTATATCACTTTTTTCATAGCTTGAAAAGAACATACAAAGTGTAAAAAGAAGCATTTGATTTCGGTAATGTAGGTGTTATGTCTGGACTCTGGAATCTTGTTTCAAGTAGTCCCACATGGGTCAAAGAATGACAAATGTGTTAATCTATATATAAGTTGAGTTTAGCATTCTATTGTTGGCTTGTATGGTTTGATGTTGTTCAGTGAAAAATATCATCTCATTATATAAGTTCTTAACTTAATGTTTTGTCTTTTTAAATATCGATGAGCCTCTCTTTTTATGAAACTAGGCATTTAATCGCACATATTTTGTTTCACATGGGTCTTGTTTATTTTGAATCAACACCTTCGATAGCGACAATCGGTCACCAACATTCATGATTACCTTGCAAAGACCCTCGAAAATTTTCCTTCTAAGCTTCCTTCTTTTTCTTCTCGTCTTCACTCTCGTCGAGTTTCGAATTTTCTTTAGTATTCGTAGCATAAATGAGCTTCTTGCCCACGAACTATGACATATTTTCAATCAAAGTTTTCTCAAAGTGCATTATACTATGTAGCTGTGTTTGAGTTTTGTATCAATTTTTCATAGCTTGAAAAGAATAAGACGATGTGTAAATAGAAGAAGCATTTGATTACGGCTACAAAGGTGTTATGTCCTTAGAACAAATATTTGTATCAGTCATTTTTCTTAAACCTGTTTCAAGTAGTCCCACATAGATCAAAGTAGTCCTACAAAGGAGTGTTTGATTTTGTTTCAATGCATACCTTCTCCATATAATTCTCAACTTTATTTTTTTCTTTTAAATTATCGAAGAACTTGTCTTTAATGTAATTTTTTTTCAAAATATAACATCTTCCACGACTAGCGAGTCATATAATTCTTAACTTCATTTTTTGTTCTTCGATTATGAAAGAGTTTGTCTTTTAATGTAATTAGTACGATACTTATTCTCACTTTTTTATTAGCATGGTAGCATTGTCCGTTTGTCATAACCAATGTTAAAGTTATTAAAGAAAAAAAAAAAAAATGTTGGTAATGTTTGATGTCTCGAACAAAAACATGACTAAGTCTTTCACATACTTATCGTTCTTATCTTATCGTTTTCAACCTGGGGTGAGTTGTGTGAGTGAACCATGGGGATATTAGCCAACTTGGAGTGCATTGTAACTGTACAATCGTATTTGAGTTTGGCATCAAATTTTTTATAGCTTCAAAATAATAAAACAATGTGTAAAAAGTAGCATTTGACTACGACTACAAAGGTCTTATGTGCTTGCGGGATTTTAAATAAAGAAAGTTTGTTTATATTCACTTGAACTATTATTCAGTTATGAGAAATAACTTAGTCTTACATTTGATAGCGGGTTATTATACTGAAAGGCTTTGTTTGTTTTCGACCTAGCATGTTCAGTATTGTCATCTATTTATATTGTCACTTGAAATATTATTAGATTTTGAGAAATAATTTAGTCTTCCATTATGTCTTAAGAGCCTTAGGTATGGTAACCTAAGGTTAAACTTTAACATTTGTCACGTCAGCGTCACATCAGCTTTAACATTTCACCTTAACTAAAAAAAAAAACACCCCTTATCATAACATTCCCAAGGTTAGACCTTAACTCTCATATTTTCAAATTCAACCCCTGAACTAAAATAAACACTTCATTTATTAAAAAACATGACCTTAACTTAAACATATTACAATACGAAATATAAAATAACTAAAAAAATTACAACAAAAAAAAAATAACGAAACATAGCAAATACTTATTCACCATCGTCACTCTCTTGTTGTTGTTGCTGTTGTCGTTCAAGATGGTTCTGCCAAACATGCTCCATAAGGTCCATTTGAAGAAGTATTCTCACCCATTTTCAAATATTCATCAAACGCATCGGGTGAGGTGCCGTACGCCAATTAAAATATTCATCAAACACATGGCGTATGGCAGACGTACACTTCATAAGAACACTTAAACTCATTCGACCCGTACAATCGGGTGACTGGCTAAAGAAGTTACTATGTTGTTATTTCTTTTTATTTAGAACACACCACGCACTGAATGATGAAACCAAGCTTCAACATTATGTGAATCTTGTTTTCAAACGTATTCGGGTCAACCAAACTGAAACCAGATGTAAGCACCGATGTCTCGAACAACAACATCACCAAGTCTTTCACATATTTGTCACTCTTATCTTGGGGATAAACAGTGTGAATTAACCATGGTGGATATCCAACTCCAAATGCATTGTTTGTATACAACCGTGTTTGAGTATGGTATCAAAGTTTTCATATCTTGAAAAGAATAAAACAATAAGTCTCAAAACAAGTATTTGATCTCGGCAACAAAGGTGTTATGTCTTTAGAACAAATATTTGTATGGGTCGTTTTTCTTAAACATGTTTCAAGTAGTCCCACATTGGTCAAAAGATGAAAATTATGCTAGTTAATATACTGAGACATATATTTCTTATACAAGTTGGGATTGGTATTATATTGTTAGTTGGTAGTGTTTGACGTTATTTATTGAATAATACAACGTGATACAGCACCAATGAGCCAGATAATTCTTATCTAAATTTTTTGCTTCTAGATTATCAAAGGGTTTGTCTTTTAATGCAATTAGTATGCTAGCTTATTCTCACTTTCTTATTAGCATTGCCGGTTTGAGATAGCTAATGTTAAAGTTATTAAAGATACAAAATCACCATAAATTAACAAGTTGGTAATGTTTGATGTCTCGAACGAATTGAAATAGGACCAAGTCTTTCACATACTTATCGTTCTTATCCTTGAGGGAGTTGTTGCGTGAGTGAACCATGGGAATATCGGCCAACTCGGAGTACATTGTCACCATACACCCGTGCTTGAGTTTGCTAACGAATTTTTAATAGCATGAAAATAATAAAACAATGTCTAAAAAGAAGCATTTGACTACGACTATAAAAGTCTTAGGTGTTAGCGGGATTTTATATTAAGAAAGTTTGTTTATATTGGGCTTAGCCCGTTTAGTATTTATCATGTAGTAATACCATCTTGGCTTTGTTTGTATTGAGCTTGGCATGTTTAGTATTTGTCATGTATTTATACCGTCTCTTGAAATATTGTTAAATTTTGAGAAATAATTCAGGCTTACATTATATCTTTAGAACAATTTTTATATGGGTCATTTTTTCTAAAACAACTTGTTTCAACTAGACAAGTAGTCCCACATAGGTCAAAGGATGAAAATTTTGCTTATTAATATATTGTGATGTGTATTTACTATATAAGTTGAGATTTGTATTATATTGTTGGTTTGTTGTGTTTGATATGGTTTATTGAAAAATATCATATCATCTCCAATTATACCGCTATATAAGTTCTAAACTTAACTTTTTGTCTTTTTAATTATCAGAGAGTTTGTTTTTCAATGTAATGAGCGTGATATCTTATCTCAATTTCTTATTAGTAGAATGGCTGCATTATTACTCTCTTTTAAATCCAACTTAACTTTTTGTCTTTTTAATTATCAGAGAGTTTGTTTTTCAATGTAATGAGCGTGATATCTTATTCTCAATTTCTTATTAGTAGAATGGCTGCATTATTACTCTCTTTTAAATCCAACTTGAGACTGTAAAATTGGACAAGAATGGTTGTTTATTAAAGAAAAGGGCCAGCAGTTACCGGTTAGTTGCTCCACTTTTGGAAAATGGCTCAAGTTCGTTGGTATTATCCTATTTTTCTTGGCTCGGTTTAATCTGGTTCAGTTCAACATAACCTTTTGGTCTCTATGCGGTTCATCCGGCCTAGAAGATCAGGACACGATAGCGCACAAATGTAGAATAGTTTGTTTTTGAATAAAAAATGTCCAGTTATAAACATGATTACCTCAATTAGTTTGATGCAATATATACCTATCAAATTTTCATGAAAAAACACACTGGTGGATACACAAAAGTTATAGAAGTAGAAAAGTATTTGTTTTACATACATAGACCACTTTGTTTATAGTTGTCTATTCCACTGAATTCAACCAAACACGAGTCTGAATAAAAAACCCAACTTACGGAAGTGAAGTAGTCCATCTTTCATTACTCACTAGACTTGGTACGAGGTAATTCACACAGAAAGCCCGATTACAGGCAAACATCTGTTCCATGAGTTTTACCATGCCGGCCTATTTTCCACGGTTTCTATAAAAAACGCGAGACAAAGCTCCATAGTAGCACGCACTTTAAGCTCACAGTCCATAATCATCCTTTAAGACAAATCATCTCTCATCGGTTAAGAATGCATATAACATCACAATATGTAAACATATACATTAATTAGTACCAAAGGACTGATTGTAGGCATATAATTTCTGTTGTTCCACATGTAATAGCAATTCTAGGCAATCAAAATTAAGTAATTAACAAAAGAGATTAGGCACCAAAAAGTAATATAGACCTTACTTCAGAAATTCCAAATCCAACTACATTGGAAGTGATTCGACATACTCATAGACACATTTGATAAACATAAACCTACTAAAATCAAATACTGCATTTACTAATTCATCAAAAAATAAGGCATCAAGCAAAAGAACCAAGAGCCCTGTGCTTAATCGACTTCCTTCATCTTGCTCTCTGTATCAACATCAGCTTCCTCTAGAGCAGGCATGTCGACATCACCATCTTCATCAATGCTCAAATCAAGCTTCAGCATTCCGTGAATCCTATTTCCAAATGTGTTCGGGTCACCCAAACTGAATCCAGATGTAAGCAATGAAGTCTCGAACAGCAGCATCACCAAGTCTTTCACAGACTTTTCATTCTTGTCTGCATCAACCCTCTTCCTAAGTTCCTCCATAATCGAGTTCTCAGGGTTGATCTCCGTAGTCTTATTGCTTGACATGTAACCAGACATGCTCGAGTCTCGTAAAGATTGCTCCTTCATAATTCTTTCCATGTTAGCAGTCCAACCTTTGCAAGTCCTGAAAAGAAAAAGTTGCACCAATGAAGTGTTATATTGTCGACGTGTTTAATAACAACAAGACTAATCACCAGCGATAACCACATCGGGAAGGCGGAATTACAAAGAGGAAGAGAAGTGACATCAGCCATGTATCCTTCAAAGGAGTTCCATTGTAAGGAAACGACAAAAATGACAGGATAACATGAGTAACCATCTCAGAGTGAGTGAGTGAGTGTGAGTGTGGGTGTGAAAGGAGGAGGAGGAGAGGGGGAGGGGGGGGGGGGGGGGGGGGGGGGGGGAGACCTGAAAATCGTGAACAACTTATCAATCTTGGAATTCTCCACGAAAGAGTGGTTGTTGGGTAACCATCTCAGCAAAAATACAACCAACCGACCAAACATCGACAGCAGTAGAATAATGCTGGGATCCAAGAAGAAGTGCGGGTGCCTTGTACAAAAGTGCCAAAAAGGATTAATAAAAAGAATGGTATAATACGAAAACTGAACCATGAGTAACTGAGTCTAAGAAATAGCTAATGGCAAAGAGAAATTATGAATCATGAAAACAACTTAGTTTGCAAATTTCCCGAGAGAAACAAAGTCCCTAGACAATCCAAAGTCTGCCATCTTTAAAGTATTTGTACGTCTATCGATCAACACGTTTGAGGCTTTAAGTCTCTATGGAGAACTCTATATGAATGGCAATAAGCAATGCCACGTAGGACCTGATATAGAAACATCTGCATAATATAATAAAGGTAACAAATATGAGACGTTATCGATTTCTTGATATCCCCATATGTTGCGATAATTTCGAACCATAAATTTATGAATGGGTCAATTTCGACCCATATACATATGTTGTGGTAATTTGGATTCGCATATACACGGATAAGTAACACAACATGTAGTATAGCAAACAAGGCCAAAGATTCACTCACTTTTACGAGATGCTGATCATTTGAAAATTCTGGACAACATCTAATCCCTACTCCAAAAAATCACACTCTTAAATTAAGAATATATACTATTTACCTCACAATATTTCCATGCCGCAACAATTTTATAAGTGAAATCTCTCAAATAACATCGCTCAGCATTACCTTCTCGCCATAATCCTAGAGAGGGAGTTTTTTCAAAGCATCCCACATCGGAGTATGAAGAAAAGTAACTAAAGTAAGTTGGTTATAAATAGGAAGGGGAGGGTGTTGCACAAGATAGGCTTAGTTTAAGTATTTCAAACAAGCTTACTCAACTTTTTTGGCTTAAAAGCTTTTTAAGTTTTAAGCCAAATTTTTTGCAATAAGCTTGTTTAAAAACTTTTTACAAAGTTTCTCAATTTATAGTGCAAGTCAATATTTTACATCCTTGGCTTAAGGTGAATAAACTCACACTTACTAACAGCTTGATGTGTTTCTGGTAATGCAAAAAGGTGAAGAGTTTTGACCAGCTTATGTTCAACGATGACTAGCTTGATCCTCGTTCAAGCTTAAGATTCAACTGACAACTAATCATTTCTTTCAAGTAGAGTTAATATGGCCACAAATAAGCAAATACAAAAATCAAGTTGATAAGAGTTTTATCTTCTTGTTTTATTTTTAGTTGAACACTTATACAAGCAATCTTGGCAACGATGAACTCATAAGTATGTTAATCATCACACTGAGCAAGTCGTGACATTTATATTTACAACTAAAACACTAGTAAGATGAAAATAAAGTACACAAATCATCTCTTTTGGTAGAGCTAATATGGCCACAAATAAACAAATACAAAAGGTTCATATGTCAAGTTGACGAGTTTTATCTTTTTGTTTTATTTTGGATTAAACACTTATACAAGTAATCTTGGCAACGATGAACTCATGAGTATGTTAATCATCACACTCAGCAAGTTGTGATATTTATATTTACAGCTAAACACTAGTAAGATGAAAATAAAGTACAAAAAGATATACTTAGGTTATTATCGGGCTATGCATAATATATGGTTTTAAAAAAAGGACGGAAGGAAAGAAAATCATAAAATTCTACAAAAATAATGTTTGTGATTACACTCATAACACTTTCTCACGCCTATACAATTTTTCAAACTTATTGTATTATTCATGATTTGGTATGTAGTTTTGTACCTCACAAATCACAATAAGGACTATCAACCTCTTTTTGTAACTTATGTTTTAAAAATTTACGAGTTACTTGGATGTTATTAAGAACAATCAAAAACCATGAAAATAAAGCTTACGCAAGTATAACCATGTACTAGTATTAATTAGTGTTTATTTAAACATGTAGTATGTAGTAAAGTTAATTTCAAGCCACATAAGTGTGTAACAAATTGCATAAGGTGAAGAAGACCCATAGCTTTCAAAAATATTACTGATAAAAAAAGAGCTGTATATTTGTGCACCCTCAAGATAAACGATGGCGATTACTTGTTTTTTCACATTAGTTTTAGCCGTATATCAGATTCATATATTGAAATGCAAATTTACCTTTTTTCACATTAGTTTCGTGACTTCGTCTATTAAAAAGGCTTAGGTTATTAGTCATTTTCTTGAGTTACATTACGTATTTCATTCTTTTGCATTCACAGTTTCCTAGAACAAAACTAGCAACCTTATACCCCACACTGGCCAAGACATTCGTATTCTGAATCTGGGACAACAATAACCATACCCAATCCCGTGGGAGCGGGGTATGGGACAACAACAATAATATAGTGATAACTGGTTATGGCGAAATTGAAATTATGAATATGATTGAAGTGAAAAATTCGATATATAATGATGAAGTACAACATACACCTGACTCTGACCAATTAATATTCTTAAGCAACTGGTCCTTTGTTACAAGCGCATGTGTTTTAGACACCGAAAAAGCAAATAAATATACAAAGACAACCATATATCTTATAAAAACCAGCAAAACTACAGGCCACTACTATATTTTGAACATTAAGGATTATAGAGTCTAAAAAAGAATAATAATAATGAAAGTAACATATTACAAGTGCATGATGATTTATTACTTCTTCGGATAGGACTGATGCCCACTTGTATTGGGAGTATGCACGCAAACACTCAAGAGATCAGATCGCTGTAGGATTGTAATCTTCAGACCAGATGTTGTGAATCAATGTCGTGAATACTTATTCGTGCAATTCCAATGTACAAGTGCATACACCTGCTCTGTAGGAGGTGGTTCGGGAGGTCATCTGGCTATTGGTACACCATTATTAAATGGCCTCCATGGTTTTGCCAGTTCAGCACATATGACGCGTCCATTGAGCGTCTGCAAGCAACAATATAAAATGCATTTTCTTAATCAGAATGACTCAAAAACTATTTATATTGATCGGGTCCATAAAATTTGTTGACAGCGTTAAAAGACAAAACCAAGTTATCAATAAGATGACAAGCAGTGTTAGAAAAGTTTCTTCCACAATGGCTAGTATTCGGGTTAGTATTAATTGCCTATTGGCACATGAAGTGTTGTTTACTTTCATGCCTCGCTTAAAGGATGAAAGTGTAGATACATCTTCATCTGAACACTAAGAACCAAACTCAACACTTTGGTTAATTTAGTACAGTTGCTGAAGCTGCAGACTTGTTAAAGCTAAGAGAGATGAAAGTGTATATACATCTTCATCTGAACAATAAGAACCACACTCAAACATTTTGGTTAGTTTAGTACAGTTGCTGAAGCTGCAGACTTGTTAAAGCAGAGAGCCGCCAAAAAGATTTAAACTGGAGAAATGGGCAGGGGCCGCGCAAACGCAGGCCCCCACAGCAACAAATTACGATGTAAACTCGACCACTTGGGCCGATCTTAAGGTGGCACCCCTCCTGAGTGCAATGGATGTCACCAACCTAGGCCATGAGCCTTCTTGATCACTCATAGACCCCATCCAGGTAAGTGATTATTCCTATTGCTTCTTTCCCGTTTTATACAGCTTCCCTTTTCTTTCACATTAGTCACTTAGCCGATGCGGGATTTTCTCAATATGCTCTCTTATTTTCACTCTTATATCCAAAAATCAAGTGATGAATTCCTATTGAATTTTCTGATCATGTTGCATCATTGATTAGCCTACATGTTTGGAGTTTGTCATCTGATACAAGGAAACTGGATTAATGGTCCGAAATTGGAGATGAGTTTTAATCAATGACAGGAAACTATAACATTCGAAAGAATCAAACCCGCAACCAACCAAAAATGCTTTTACATATTTACTCACAACTTACACACTTGATCACCCTTGACTCAATCCAGGTAAGTACCTATTTCTATACCATCTTTCGCTTTTTATACTACTTCCCATCCCCTTAACTTTCTCAGCTGGTGTGGGATGAGCCAAGAATTCAATATTGTTGCCTTTTTTTAGACTTAAACACGTCTTTAATTGCATAAAATAAGTTAACCAAATAAGCTTGGTTTGAGCCAATTTAACTATATTTACACGGAGTTATAATGCAACAACTAGTACTGTAACAAGTATCCTTCCATGTTTACTTTAACAAGTATCCTTCAATGTTTTATAAAACGGGTCTCGAATCGACCCGGTCGAGTCAACGGGTCGTTGGGTCACCGGTTACACCGTCGGGTCAACTCGGTTTTCCAATTATTAAACTAAAAACTCTTTTGACCTAAAAACCCTTGTGGCCTGTTGTTTTTACAAATCTCAACACGCTGCTTAATTATATAAAAAATAGTTGCACTGCCTCGTTAGCTTACGATTAATTAACTCATAAGTGGCAAGGCTTTCTTGTTGCGTTTGTATTAGCTTTTAGAAGTACATAGTCTAAACTCTCCCACAATTATATAAATTATTGTTGCACTGCCTCGTTAACTTACAATGAATTAACAACTTAACAATTGGGCTCCAGTTGTACAAAGTCTAAAACATGAGCCCATGGCCCACAGAACTCACCAATGACCCATCAACTTCAAGTGAGCCTAAACTCCATTCTAGTGAGCCCTTTCTTATCACCCATTTACAGATTCAAAACCGAAACCTTCGACTTCTCATTAGGGGTGTCCAAAAAAACCGAGGAACCGTACCGGTACCAACCGGGAACGGGAACGTATATTAGAACCATGGTACGGTTCTTGGTTCCAAAAATTCCAAAATTTCGGTTCTCGGGACGGTTCTGGTCGGAACCGTCCGGTTCCGGTACTTTCCCGAAAGAACCGACTTTTATGAAAATATGTAATTTTATAGGGTTTGTTTGGGATATTGTGTACATGCAAGTATGCAGCCTTTTAAGAAAATAGAAAAAAACCCTACCTAAACCTAAAAACCCATAAACCTTAACATTTAATCCATTGATCGATTCAAATATTCAAACATCATTCATCAATATGAAAGTAAGTTTTTTCTAAACTGAAATATCTAATATGCGAATAGCTACATATCGAACAATTATGTGTTGCTTAGTAACAACTAACAAGAAGTTGTAATTAACTACTGGTATTTATTGTTTATTAAATTTAATGATAAAAGTCGAGAAACAATTAACGATTATGGCATCACTGCATGATATATTGTCACCATGTAAGTTATTGTAAGCTAGTCACCATGATTGAAATATAAATTTCACAACGATTTGGCAAATTTTCGTGGATAATGAGTTTTTGATTACCGGATATATGTTTTTTCGTTTGTTTGTAAGTCAAGTCGTGGAATACTATTAAGGCTGTCAACTTCTTTCGAAGTTCTACGAATCGAGTAGCATAAATTCACATCCATCCAAACATAATTTTTTAACACTTTGGTACTCATGGGAATTACCGAAATTCCCGTAACGGAACCGAGTACCGTACCGGAACCGAACCGAAAAACTTGGGACGGTTCTTGGTTCCACTTTTTCCTTATTTTCAGTTCTTGGTTCTTTCGGTTCGGTTCCTGTTCGGGACGGTTCTAGTACCATGGACACCCCTACTTCTCATTCTTATCCTTTTTTCTTAGGTAGACGAATATTCGCGTAAAACAACGGTGTATATTGCCAAATGATTATACTGTCGAAATCGTGATTCTAATTTGACCCTTGATGCAAAACTTACGAGTTCAATTTGTAGTCATTTCAAGAAAGAAGTTCATGGATTAGAACAAAAAGTGATATAAATTTAAGAATTAAACAATATTTAAAATATTTATTTAGTTGTAGATGATGTTAATTTTTTAAATAAATGGTATAATAGTCCACTAACATTATTTGTCATTTAAGTTTAAAGAATATGCATTATAAGTAGTAGATATTATTGTCATCTAGTTGTTTCATTTTCACATTATATATATAGCCTTTTTATTATTTTTCTTTTGTAATAACAACAATATCATTTTCATTTCAAAAGCTCTAATTAAACACTCTCATGGTATTTATAAAACCACATTCGCATTAGGTGTTCAAAAAATATTTTGGTTTCGCTTAAGTTTTAGTGACGATGAAGCTGACAATGTACGTCGTCATGTTGCTAACGTGAACCAAAACATGTTTTTCATCCAACGATCGGCTTCTAGCCAATATTGTTGAGCTAGCTTCTTTCCCTCGAATTATGATATATTTTCAATCAATTTTTTTTTCTTAGCATTTTATCTTGCGGATGATATGAAATGATGTGTAAATATCCTACTCCATGTGCATTGTTACTTTTCTAAGAAAATGTTTCAATTAATCCCACATAGGTGAAAAGATGTAAAATTTGCTTATTTATATACCCTCATATATGCTTAATGTTCATGTTGAGTTTGGTATAATAATGCCGAGTTGTGGATATTGATGTTGTTTATTAATAAATTAATAATATCAAAATCCACAAAAAGGCAACTAAGCAAAAAGCTGGACCAAATATCCTACTCCATGTGCATTGTTACTTTTCCAAAAAATTGTTTCAAGTAATCCTACATGGGTTAAAAAAATGCAAAATTTGCTTTTTTATATACTCTGATATATGCTTACGTTGCATGTTGAGTTTGGTTGTTCTAAAGATAAAATGTCGGCCTATTTTCCGCGGTAACTCTTTCATAGATTTATCGTTCTTATCTGCCACAACTATTTTCCTAAGTTCCTCCATAATCAGGTTCTCAAGGTCGTCGATCTCCATAGTCTCTTACGTCTTTTTCGTCTCGAATTCACTCTCATCAAGCATAGTCTCTTACGTCTTTTTCCTCTCGAATTCACTCTCATCTAGTTCTGGACGTTATTTTGTAGCAAAAACGAGCTTCTTGCCCTTTTATAGTTAAAATTTTCCAAGCATTTAATCTTTGGGATGATCAAATTAATGTGTGAACCATGGTAAATATCCTACTCCATGTGCATTGTGTTGGTTTTATGGATATAAATTAGTAGACGTGAGTTAGGATCGAACTCGAGACTATGGGATTGCACACTTTACGTATGAGAATTTAAAGTTAATAATTAAATATAAACGTTATATTTATTTATTTATTAAACGAAATAACTAACGAACGTTAAGTAATTATTGTAATGGACTAACGGGCGTTAAAGGTATTTGGAAAAGGACTTAATTGCAAAAGTTGGGAAGGTTCCGGAATCCCTATGGGATGCTATGAACCGATCGGCCCAAAGAGAAAAGGAAACAACCTCAGCTTGTTCACCAAGTTTAGTTGGGTATATAAACAAGGCTAGGGGTTTTATTTTTCCATCTCTTGTGCTCATTAGCTAAACCCTAAAACAGTTTTGTGTGTGTTTCTTTGATCCAAACCGATCGTACACCACCTCTTGGTGTCGATCCACTCTTTTCCTATAAACCAAGTTATTTGTTTTATAAAAACTAACATTACTTTAATTCGGTTTAGTACGTGTGTACAAGAACATAGTAATAACACACTATTGTTATTATCTTGGATTGAATTACAAAACGGTAAGGGGTAATTCTTATAATCCTATAAACCCTAATTAGGGTTCATCCAATTGCTAGTTTTGTGGAATTGATTCTTGTTCGGCTAGAATCAAGAAAGGTACGCATATTCTTGTTTATGTTAATTAATTATTCATTAATCTTTCCTATACGCTTCCGCACTTACTTTGATGTTTATTGTTTATATTTATGATTAGTCATGTTATATAATTCCAACACATTGTCGTCACTTTATAACCGTGTATGAGTTTAGTATATCACTTATTTCATAGCTTGAAAAGAATAAAACAAAGTGTAGAAAGAAACATTTGATTTTGGCAACAAAGGTGTTATGTCTCGAATCTTGTTTCGAGTAATCCCACATGGGTCAAAGAATTAAAATTTTGCTAATCTATATATCTGATGTATATTTGCTATATACAAGTTGAGTTTAGCATTATGTTGTTCGCTTGTATAGTTTGATGTTTAATCTTCATCGAAAAAGATTTCTTGCTATACAAGACAACTATGTAAATTCTTAACTTAATCTTTTGCGTTTTTAATTATCGAAGAGCCTCTCTTTTTATGCAACTAGGCATACTCAGCTCGTTGTTGTCGCCCTTGCAGTTACTCAAATTCCCACTCCCATTGACAATAATTTCTTGTTGTAAGGTTGTAAATATTGTTTTTTATTATTATAAAGTTTAGCACTTTATAATAAGAACAATTGTTAAATATCTGCACGTTACGGCAATTTATTGTTTAATTAGTTCAAGTTTAATTACATTACTTTTTTTGCACCAAAAATACTGTATATGTTTACACAGTGCAATTCATATACTTTATCTGTCCATATCATTCAAATATTTCTAATTATTTTGACTTATTACCGAAAATATCATCGGATAATACTATTATACTAGCACAATTTAGGTTCTTAACTCAAATCAACTTCACGTCGTTTTAATCATCGAATAACATGTCTTTTAATATAATTAGTATGATACATTATACTAGCAGGGTACCCACTTATTGCCACTATATACGGAAAGCAAAAACGAGCTTCTTACCGTTGAATTACGAAAAGCATTTCATCTTGGGGATGACTTAACTATGGTGGATATCCAACTCCTAAGTGCATTGTCACTATATGTTTGAGCTTGGTATCAATTTTTACATATCTTGAAAAGAATATAACAAGGTGTAAAAATAAGTATTTAATTTCGGCAACAAAGGTGCTATGTATGTCATTAGCACAACATCTTGTATGGATTACATTTCTGAAAACTTGTTTCAACTTTCAACTAGTCCCACATGGGTCTAAGTATAGAAAATTTGCTCATTAATATACTGTGGTGTATATTTTCTACCTAAATTGAGGTTGGTATTATAATGTTGGCTTGTAGTGTCGGTAATGTTTATTTAAAAATATTGCCGGCTTTTCCAAGTTTACCATATAACTTCTTAACCTTGACTTTTTATTTTTATAGTGATTTTTTAAATATTGAAGAATCTCTTTTCTTAAACTTGACTTTTTGTTAGTAACATGGTCGCATTATCAATTTGATAGTTCAACATGTCTCGAGAACCGGATGATGTCATAACGAACGTAAAATTTATTAACAGTATCAAAACACCTAAAAATAATAAGATGATCATAAAAACTCAAAGTTAAAGAAAAAAATATGCGATCAACATTAATATATATATTGTATAATTGGTTACATAACTCATACGTCGTGCATATATGTATATCTTATTTCTTAACAATATACCTTCTCACATGCTTGGAGTCACAACCGACATGATAATGATACAACTATGAAATCAGATTATCTTAAGTATGTAAACACATATTATGTTGTATTGATGCCAATGATAGTCTCATTGGTAATTTGTGTCAAAGTTTTACACTTTATGCAAGAATGTTGGATGTTTGAGTTGTATACATATCCATTTGCACAAAATATAAAGCACTTAATTCATTCTTATTTGCACCTCTTCTCCTAATCAGGTTCTCAAGGTTGATCTCCATAGTTTTCTTACTTCTCTTTCTTCTTATCTTCACTCCGATCGAGTTTCAGACATTTAGTAGCATAAATGAGCCTCTTGCCCGCGAATTACAATATATTTTTAATCAAATTTTTCTCAGCATTTTATATCAGGAATAAACTGTTAAACCATGGTGGATATCCAACTTCAAGTGCATTTCTTACAACTGTTATAAGTTTGGCATCGATTTATCCATAGCTTAAAAAGAATAAAGCAATACGTAGACACAAATATTTGGTTTCGCCATCAAAACAACTTTTTGTGTGAGGTCAAATTTATGAAAACTCGTTTCAATTAATCCCACATGGATCAAAAGATTAAAAATGTGTTTATTATTAAAGTCTCGTAATTTATTTCTACACAAGCTGAGTTAATATTATATTGTACTTTTCTATTGTCTGATGATGTTTACTAAAAATATCATTAGCCTTTGAGAGGATATAATATAGTTCTATATATACTAACATTTTAACTTTTTAATAATCAGTGAAAGTGAAGTGTTTGTCTAATATCATTTACTAAAAATATCATTGATTTCTTATCAGTAACAAGGTTAACATTTTGTTTTTTAATAATTAGTAACATAGTTTCATTTCTTTATCGGTTAGATGGTTGAAAATGTCTCAAGAACCAAATAATGTCATAACAAATGTATAACTTATCAAAATTATCGAAACACCATAAAATAATAAGATGTCCAATTTGATGGTTCAACTTATGAAAAATATCAAAACATAAGAAAATAATAAGATGGTCATATGCATTTATTTAAAAATAAGTTCTCGCTTGAGTTTAAAAGTATAATTGTACAATGCTATGTGATTTGTTAGTCAATGAATCTAGCGTTTTAGAGTTAAAACTTGAAGTCAAAGTTATTAGTCAAAGTTAAAGTGTTGTTATTTTGACTCATTTGTTAACTTTAATTAATTTTCTAACGACATACAACTTACTTTTTGATTTTATTTGATAGCATGTTGTTATGGTTATTTTATTTAGAGCAAACCACGGATTGAATGCCCAAACCAAGGTTCAACATTATGTGAATCTTGTTTCCAAACGTGCTTGGGTCAACCAAATTGAAACCCGATGTAAGCAACGATCTCTCAAACAACAACATCACCAAATTGAAACCAAAGTGCATTGTCACCAAACAAACGTGCTTGAGCTGAGTTCGGTATCGATTTTCATAGCTTGAAATGAAAAGTAAAAAACAATATGTAAAAAGAAGAAGCATCTGATTGCGGCTACAAATGTGGTATGTCTTTAGAACAAATATTTGTATCGGAAAAGAAGAAGCATCTGATTACAGCTACAAAGGTGGTATGTCTTTAGAACAAATATTTGTATCAGTCATTTTTTTCCTAAACTTGTTTTAAGTAGTCCCACATGGATCAAAGGATGAAATATTTGCTTATTAATATACTCGCCCTATATTCCTTATGCAAGTTGAGATTGGTATTATATTGTTATTTAGTAGTGTTTCATGTTGTTTATTAAAAAATACAACTTGAGCACTACAAGGTACGATATAATTCTTAACTCCATTTTTTGTTCTTCGATTATCAAAGAGTTTGTCGTTTACTTGCTTATTCTCACTTTCTTATTAGCATGGTAGCGTTGCCGGTTTGTCATAACTAAAGTTAAAGTTAATAAAGATATAAAAACACCATAAGATAATAAGTTGGTAACGTTTGATGTCTCAAACAAAAACATGACCAAGTGTTTCACATACTTCTCGTTTTATCCAGGGGTGAGTTGTGTGAGTGAACCATGCAGATATCGGCCAACTCGAAAGATAGACTGAATCTAGGTGTAATTGATGTCTTGAACAACTACATCACCAAGTCTTTCACATACTTATCGTTCTTATCTTGGGAATGAATTGTTGTGTTACTGAACAAACTTATTTTAGTTTGATGTGCAATGTTATTTTGATGCAAAATGTCAAAAAAATTTGGGTCCAAAAACGGATTTTTGATACACAAAAAAACGATTAAATGCACAAACGTTTTTTTTTTTGTCTTTTTTTTATTTTTATTTTTAAATTTTTTTTTGGCAAAACTATCCACTTTTAGTAAAACTTCCTTCACAACTTTTTTATGCACCAACATAACCAATTTTGTAGAATTTTTCGAGAGCTTTTCTTAAAAATAATCTTTTTATTCTTTTTACGAATTTGTCTTTTTATTTGATTATATCACATATTTGGTTTATAAAGCACATACAATTCAACGAGAATACAAGTTTTAAACTTAAAAACAACATTATCCATCTCCATAATCAATCAAAACTATATAATATATATTTTATAAAATAAAACTAAAATAAAATAAAAATATTACCCATGACGTGCTTTGTGAATCAGGTTGACTTGTTAGAGCATAAATCAGGGGTGATTTGGAAAAAGTGATGCTCTGCGTTTGACTTTTGTCCATTTATCTTTGTAACATGAGGTACAAGAAGGTTGAATAAGTCGACGTGTGTTTAGGTATTAAGCAAAAGTAAAAACATATAGCGTAACAAATGCTTATAACTTATATGGCCACTATGTTCGGACTTTACACATGCTTGTCTCAGTTGCCATTTGAATTCACGAACACTTGATAAATATAGAATTAATCACTTACACTCTAACAAATAACAACGTAACTACCAGAAACGTTACCCTTTACCAAAAAAAAAAAAAAAAAAAAAAAAAAAAAAAAAAAACTAGAAACGTTACAATGAGACTACGGATTCGAAACTAACTTCAATATGCTATCTAATGGTATTAGTAAAACAATAAAATCCAACAATCGTCAAAACTCAAAAAGAAAAAGTGAGTTAGTAGGCCATTGTTAAGCAAACCTAACATCATTTATACAACAACTAAACCAGGACTAATTTTTGACTTGCCATTCAACAACTTACCAATTGGGCTCCAACTGGGCAAAATCTAAACAATGGGCCCATAGCCCACCGAACTTACTAACGACCCATCAAACTTCATGTAACATGTTGGGTGTTACGGAAATACTACGTATGATGTCATTTTGTACTCCATATATTACACACACCAATTTAAGTGATATGCGTTATTACTTTTCTAAAGAATTGTTTCAACTAATCCCACATGGGTGAAATGATATAAAAATTGCTTATTCTAGATTTCTTATTAGGGGGTGTTTGGCTGTGCGTTTCCAAGATGATTATAATAGTTGAAAAGCACTTATTTGCGTTTTGAACCCATCAAAACGTCATTTTGAAGATGCAGGTGCCAACCTACTTTTGCAAAACGTGATTTGCCCCATGTGGTAAAATTACAAGACTGCCCTTGATACTTTCCTTGTTAAAATTAGGATATTGCATGTCGATCAATCTTCTTTCTTCGTGATATGTATACAACAAAGTGATGGTCTTTTTTTTTTATTATTATTTTTTTAATCGAGTTTATAATCAGTTAATAAAATAGTATGCATACATGTGTATGCATATTTTTTCAAGGATTGGTTAGATTTTGGTTAGAACAATGGTGAAGATAATGGTAATTAATGGAGATGAGGGTATGGGTGAAACTTTGTACATGCAGGTTTGGGGAAGACAAATGGGTTGGTAAGTGAAGTGAAGTTAAGGATGCGTTTAGTTGGAAAAAAAATTCCATTGTTTTCTATCTCTAGTTCTGTAAAAAATTTGATGGGAAATTTATCTCTACAAAACACTTGAAAATATAAAAAATGCGTTTAGTTGATATTTGTATTTTCTATTTTGAAGAAGAGGAGAGAGTGTTGGGGGTTACAAAGGAAAACAAGGAAAACAACTAAAATTTGTTTTCTAATTTTCCTTGTTAGATTAGGAACAAGGGATTTTGTGTTTTGCAAAACATTTTGTTGGAAAATAATAATTTGAACGCGATCTCTATTTTCCTTATTTTCCACAAAACATTTTGTGGAAAATAAAGGTGTTTCCCCCCAACTAAACGCACCCTAAGTTGTAATGAGAAATGAAAGAGATAAATGAATACGGGTATCAAGTAGTTGCTTTTTTTCTTCTTTTTTTCCTCTACATTGTTAAGTTGTTATAGTATTACAAGTAATTTGCTTTTTAAAATGTTAATCGCAACTATAATATCACAGGTAACAAAGACAAAATCGTAAACGATAAACAAAAATAATTCAACAATATTGATGTCCATTTTGGTAATTTTAATATTAAGTTACTGAATAATCTAATTTGCCAAACACTTAAAAAGCTGATTATCTGATTATTGCGATTTCAAACCGCATAATCAAACCCAAACACTTTATTCAAAATCACGTTTTGTTACAGTTGATTATCTGATTATTCGTTTTCAAAGCAATCTCAAACACCCTCTTAGTAACATATGGTCGCATCACCGGTTTAATTGTTCAACATGTAGAACATGATGTTTTACGTCATAGCGATCGTAGAACTTATTAAGATATCAAAACACGGAAAAATAATAAGATGATTAAAAAAACTTTAACTTTAAGAGAAAATCATGACTAACTTTGATATTGTATTATTGGTTACATAACTCATACTCGTGGTGCATGTATATCTTAATGTTATACAACATACCTTATATACATGCATTTTTGTAGTATAAACACTCAGGTGACTTTATATACATGTTTGTAGTCAACCTACCTTATATACATATTCATCAATGATTAACATTATTCTGTGTATCCTGTTTCAAAACGTATTGGGGCATCGAGACCGAATCCATGTATAAGCAAGCTAGATGTCTTGAACAACAACATCACCAAGTCTTTCACATACTTATCGCGTATTCTTATCTTGTGGATGAACTGTTGTGTGACTGAACCATGGTGAAAAGTAGAAAAAAATGTGTAAAAAGAAGAAGCATCTGATTACGGCTACAAATGTGGTATGTCTTTAGAACAAATATTTGTATCGGAAAAGAAGAAGCATCTGATTACAGCTACAAAGGTGGTATGTCTTTAGAACAAATATTTGTATCGGTCATTTTTTTTCCTAAACTTGTTTTAAGTAGTCCCACATGGATCAAATGATGAAATCTTTGCTTATTAATATACTCGTCTGTTAGATATTGGATTTCATAAACACATAACAAACAATAATATGGGTCGAATTATTTAGAGGTTTTAGAGAGAGAAAGTGGGAGCCTTTCTAGAGAGAGAAAGTGAAAGAAAACATAGAAGGTTAGATTAAGATGAGTGAAAGGTCCAACCATCTACCTTGGGAGGTAGAGGGTATTTATAGTTACAAACATAACGACCTCCTATCGGCCTGTGGATCAGGTATATAGTGGGTAAAGACCCGTCCTTCCTCCACGGTGTTTCTCTAAACTAAATAGCTAACTAAATAACTAGTAAATAACGTAATGTCTACGAGCTAAATTATGCTAGATTATATATGGGGTGACCGACACTTCACTATGGAATTTCTAATTCCTAACAATCTCCCCCTAAGGGAGGTCACCCCATGTTTTACATTTCGAATCCTAGCATTCTATTTAATCTTCAGTCTTGAGCTCGTAGACTTAAATTCTTCAACTTCCGCATCATTTGTGCTTTAGCAGTGATACTTCAAAGTCCGAGTGCTTAGTACTTTCAGTGGAGGCCATTAACTGATCCACATCTTTGATGATCTTCGAGCTTTCATTGAGATCATCAGCCACAGTAAATCTCTGGATCACCCTTTATTGTGTTGCCATCATGTGTTGTTGTGACTTTCGGACCGACATGCTCACACTTTCTGGATCATGACATCTTTCCATCAGAGTAGCGGAAGCCTTACTGGTTCATGATATTTGCAGTAGCGTAGCAGAAGCATAATATAAAAATATCAGAACCAGGTTATGTAGATATGCACCAGTCATGATTTCTTCAATTAAGTGTGGTTGCTGTGAACATGCGGCTTTGGATTGACGCCTCAATTCTGATTAGCTGCAATCGTCGGGGTGTACCTGCATATGACAGTTAGCAATAAAGCGCACGAAAGTGTCTTTGATCACTTTTGTTGAATTGAGGTACACGGCCCACGATTCCCCGTTGATCAGTACAAGTACTGCCTGTGATCAGGTAGGATTCCTAAGAATCTCCTTGACAGGGTTTCGCAGCTGTTCTAGCTGTTCTCAAACCGGAACGTCTCAAAGAAGACAACACGGAGTGAGTGAACCAGCAAATTGAGATTCACTGATTGATGAAAAATGATTTGAAAACAATCGCGTATTGCTTGAAGAAAGAGTTTTGCAATACAACGAAGGTTTTATGAGAAAGATCAATTTTCAAACAAAATACTTTTTGTATTAGAGAATGAGTACACATTCGACGTGCTAGCGAAAAGAAGAGATTCGCACATCGAACGGTTTTTCTAAAAGTATTTTTCAATCAGAGATACTTTTTGAATTTGAAATGAATACACATTCGATGTGCTAGAGAAAAGAAGATTTGCACATCGAACGGTTTTTCCAAAAGTATTCGTCAATTCCATTCCTGGACCAAGGTTGATTCAAGATTGAATCTCCCCATCGTTTCTATCCAGTTGTCACAAGTTTGATCTTACGAGAAGATCTCACATGTCACCCACCAAGAGCTTGTTAGATGTTGGCTCTAGAAGGATTTCCATCTTCATTGTGAATATTTTTACATATCACTCGGATGTTCTGGCAATACCACAAGGATAATGCGTAGGACTCTTAATATATATACTTACTTTCCACATTGTGTGAAAAAGCAAGTCTTCAAGAATTTAGTGTCCTAACGAGATATTGTGGATGATCTCTTGGCTCTAGACTCAATAGTGCATTTTTGGTTCCTTTGCCGGAGACTAGGGAGAGGGTCTCCTTCTTCAATATCAACAATCTCTAAGAGAAAGTCGATAGATAATGTCGGTTCCCCGTGAGAATGAAACAAGCCCTTTTAAGAGGAACTTGAGTAGTTTGGGAAGTTTAGTGCAGTGCGTCACTGGGTCCATGACGTCTTGTCTTCAATACCGGCGTTACCTTAGTAACCACCAATAGCATATGTATTGAACCCGGTTACTGCCCTAAGGTTGAATTGATGGAGGGCTATTTCTTTTCACCCTTTTCTCATTCATTTCTTTTTCATTCTTCAACCCCTTCAGTGCTTACCGAGACTTCATTACTAGAACCTTGTTGGGTTTATTCCAGTTCTAGCTCTATCTCAGTCGGCACTCTTCCCAAATCTCACTTTTTCTCCTTTTTTCAATATACCTACGGACTCTACACTAACTAGTGGATTGTCCCTGGGTAGATCCCTCCGGTTCTGGCTGGATCGTGGGAACAAATACCTAACCTAACCATCCTTATAACACCATGCATAAAGTAAATTTGGTCGGTCTTTTGGTATTGTTCTTTCCTTCATGAAACCAATTGAAAAATCATTTGGAAAAACAATCAAGGTACTTGTGATACGAGATCAAAGCATTTTGTACCTTAATAGTTTTGATCATTTAGAAAACCTCCCCCTCAACATGTGCGTGTGATTTAGAAATTGTTTGGCACATGGAGGCAAGAGGACTTTGAAATATTTTCTTTGATCACAATTTTCATACGAAAAAAGCCATTTGATTTTCTTGGTAAAATTATCCCCCTCAATATATGCATTATGTATATTAAAACATTTTATCACATAGAGGCAAGAGTTCTTTTGAAGCACATCCACAATCACAAAATCCATTAAGAAAACCATTTGAAAAACTCAATCAAGGTACTTTATGTTAAAACATAAAAGCATTTGCACCTCGATAGTTTCTTTTCTTATAAAATGCTCCCCCTCAATATATGCTTCGATATTCGAAAGCTTTTAGCACATATGAGAGAGCAGCCTGCACAACTGAATCAAAACGATCATTTTTTATCAAATTTCATTATTAAATCACAAATTCTCCCCCGATCAAAAATATCAAATCCTTTGAGATTTTGGATCCCAAGTGATTTAATTAGGTTTAGAAAACATGGGAGAAAATGTGGCCTTGTTTAAATACTCATCTGGTTTATGGATAAATCCTCCTCCTCAACATGTGCATTGTGTATTTGAAATCGTTTGGCACATGGAGGCAGGAGTGCCTTTGAAGGACTAAAACCGATTCCATTTAAACAGATTTGAGATTTAAATTACGATCTCTCACCCGATCAAAAATTTCAAACCTTTTGAGATTTGTGATCCCAATTGATTTAAATCATTTAGAAAAATTTGGGGAAAGACGTGGCAAGATTCAATTTTTGAAAAATGACAGATAAGGACCAATTTAAGACATTAAAGATTGTTAGTGTCAGGTATGATAGTTTTTAAGAGATCTTTTAAGTAAAACAAAATAATTTCACAATCAAACAAGAACAGAAAAAATTTCATTTTGAAAGACCTTGATTCTAAAGAAAAAATCATACAATGACATAACATTAAATATTTAGATCACCACATTTTAGCGTACAAACGGACTCTTTTAAAGATATATTGTTTGAAAATATTTTATTCAAAATCACTCTCCCCCTCAAACCATGACAGTAGTCGATGATTGAGTGACTTAAGTTTTGATAAAATGAAGTCCGGTGATTTTCAAATTTTAGTCCAATATATTTTCAAAACAATATTTTTCCATTTTCAAAAACAATATTTTTCAAACTTTTAGAAAAATAGTATCATCACGATTATCATGCACAAAGATATGTTAGGTGGTTGAGAAGCTTATGTTGTTGCTGTAGGGCTTGGAAGAAAAACCGTCTGCAGATGCAGTGAGACTTCATCTTACGTTGCATTAAGAATGCCAACTGAGGTCCAATTAAGCTTCGTTTCTTCAATCACTTAGAAGAAAACCATCTGCTGATGCAGTGAGACCTCTTACGTTGCATATATGCCAACTCTCCATTGAAGTCCAATTAAGCTCCGTTTCTTCATTTGTCAACCCAAGATATCGTTACCCTTTCCTTGCGGCATCCAATCATGTTCATTTGTGGGATCCGGATCGGGAACATTCTTATATACCAATATACCTGCATATGTTAGTGAACACACATACGAATATATGGTGGTCGACATCACCCAAACAACAATCGACTAATAAAAGTCAATCCAACATATCAATCATATCATAAAGGTATGGGAATAATGTGTTTATCAAACTCTAATCATCTAATCCTAACAATCTTATCCTAGGCACCTAGTCCTTCAACGTAGGTTAACATCATTTTTCAGTTTAAGCATTTAGGATAACTAAGAAAGCCCGTTAGATGATATAGATTTGAAAACATTCTCCCCCTCAATCAATGACTCATTTTTCTGAAAAGTTTTTAAAAGCGCATAAGTCATTGATTGAGTTTGCAAATTAATACGAAAACTCTGATACTGATTGATTTAATAGCAACTCATTTACCACCATTAAGTTAAAACAAATATTTTTCTAAAGAATTTTAGACGGAAAAATATTTGAGTAGGAACAGCAGTCCTTCGACATACTTTCCTCAAAGTGTTTTAGGATAAGTGCACGAAATATTTGAAAATTGGTTTAGCGCAGCACTTTCCTTTCTTTAAAAGAACGGGTTGCTATCTGAAAAAAATAGCAAGCCATGGATTAAGCACGGGTCACAGTCTGAAGTAACTGCAAGCCATTTGTTGAAGCGCGGGTTACAGTCTGAAATAACTGTAAGCCATTTTTGAAGTCCGGGTTACAGTCTGAAATAACTGTAAGCCATAGTTTGAGACATGTTTTGAAAAGAATATTTACACCTCCTGCTCGAACTTCATCTATGGTCCCGTGCCATTATTGAATGACATTTCTAAGACCGTAGATGTTATCGATACCAGAAGACATGTCATGTGAAAACATATTTTTGGTATTTTTGAAATTTTCTGATTTTTATGGGTTTTTTTTTTTTTTTTTTTTTTTTTTTTTTTTTTTTTTTTTTTTGAAGGTTTTATATTTTTCTATTTTATTTTTGTTGGTTTTATATTTTTGTATTTTGCTTTTCTGATAAATATATACAAAGATAGAGTAGATGATATAGTTTAAGAAGATGATGATACGAGTACCGAGATAAGGATATCGAGCAGCACGTCGTAGAAGATAGAATGCGTCATCTCTTAAACTTCCACCACCAAAGCATCCGAGGCTCTAGAATAGAATGTAGAACATGAGCCTTTGAGAAAACGAGACTTTGGCAGCTTCCCCCCAAACCGAAAATCCTTTGGATGAGCAGATTCGAAGCTCTATTTCAAGCTTTCCTTAGCCAGGTGCACAGAGATGCACACCATAATCATAAATCCCGCTGCTCCATTTAAGAACGATAATCGAGGTTCTTCGTTCGGGGTTATATCATCCAGTAGAAGAACAGCAACGTTTCATCCCACTCTTGAATACCTCTTCTCAAATTCCTTTTCCACTGAAGTCTGAAGCAATCCATTCCAAAAGGTGTCGAGAGACCACTTCCCCCGAGTAGTTGAATTGATGCAGTCAGTCTCTTAGACTAGAGCTCACGAACCCGAATACACATACCCGAAGACAAAGAAACTTATACCATCGAAGTAGCAGATTAAGTCCAATAGCCAAAGAATAACCCCGATGTATACTTTTCTCTCCCCCTGAAGAAAGTGTATGAACCTCAAGAACCCGAAGTACCCGAATGCCCAAAGAGAGAATAACCAATAACATTGAAGAAACAGGCCAAATCACTGATTATCTCTGCGGGTGACAATCTCTGCGGATTGTCAACTCCGGAATAAGTGATTATATCTCTGAATCACAGATTAAGCCCTCAAGTGAAACAGCTGAGCATCCCCAATGTACACAATTCTCTCTCCCCTGATGATTGCGATAACATCGAAATCATCACACACTTGTGTACCTTCTTTCATCATCAGAAACTAACTCTTACATCTCTTCCCCCGCGTAGTTGGAATAAGAACACTAAACGCTTTGATGAGTAAAACCTTGAGTTTCTCTACGGTCATGACATTTGTTTTCCCGGGATATCTTCAATCACTTAGAAGAGTTAAGTTCATCAAGTTTACTCGCCATGAGTCAAACCTTGAGTTTCTCTGCGGTAATAACATTTGTCTTCCCGGGATATCTTCAATTACTTAGAAGTATTAAGCTCATCAAGTTTACTCGCGTTTAGATGCTTGTCTCCTTCCCCCTTGCTGGTTTTGATACTTCAGAATCAGCAACATATTATAAGCCCGTATACTCGAAATCTTTTGAGAAAAACATTATATATCTTGTGAGAATCAACTTGCTGAAGAACAGAATGAGCAAGTCTAACTGGGGATTAAATCTGACATATCACTCTCCCCCAATTAGTGCTCTCCCCTAAACCGACAATCTGTTTGATAACAGCCCAGATTAAGAAGAAGTCTTTAGATCGTTAAATGCAACTCGTCTTTAGTCTTCTACCATATATCAGAAAATGTAGAACCAACTGTAGACTCGACCTTCTTCAAGATTGTCCAGTTGGGGAATAGATAGTTAACATCTTCAACTCACCAAAAAATATGAACATCACCAAAAAGCATCCCAATTAACTTACATCTTGCAAGTCGCCTTAACTAAAATCTCTCCGTTTGAGCACATTCTTGGCTCGAAGAAGAATAGCCCTGTAGAAATGTACCTCAAAAGAAGATACTCGGCAACCAACTGTAGAAGTGTGGCCGACTATACTAGTAGCTGTTTCACGAAGGCCAATTACGAAGTGCATGTGTAGTTGTACTACTAAGGCTTGCTAGAGAGACAAGAACAAACTACACTAACCATCAAACCACAATGGTAGAGCACACAAGCAACGCCGGACTAACGACTAAAGGAACTACTTGTAGAAAGACAAGAACAAACTAACCCTCTCTAAAATCAATTCCGCTGAACGTTCTACATTCAATTAACCCTACGAAAAACCACTACAAGTATAAAAAACCACTCAACTTCTACAATTGATAGATAAGGGGTTGACCTGTTAGAACTTCTTCCAGCTCAGATGTCAACCAAGATGTAAAAGACTATATACCATCTTCTGATTTCTGCTCAACGTAAATTGCTAGATTTCTGAAGAAGAATTAGACCCGACAATAGTTTGTCTAACAGCCAAATCCCCTCTCGTGATTAACCCCCTCTCACTATACAGTCTAAATTAGGGGTCAATCTGAACGAGTAAGACAAGAAGTCGTTCAACTAAGAGTGTTCTATATATTACAAAAAGAGTTTTCTAAAGCTCATATGCCCGAATATTATACAACGACTAAGACTTCATAGTTTTGGTCGTTCCCCCTTCCTCTGTTCGTAGATTTGCGCTCATTTGAACTACTCGAATTATGAAGATTCATTAACTTCTATAGGGCCCTTCTGTTTACAATAATGGCGTCTCTTTGAGTTCCAAACTGAGTACCGCTCATTTGAACTACTTGAATTGAGAAGATTCACTAACTTCTATAGGGCCCTTTTGTTTACAGTACTGGCATCTCTTTGAGTTCCAAAATGAGTAGTTTCGCAAATCACAAGAATAAGGTTGATGCGCCCCCTTCTCTACATTCTCAATCAAAGACTACTACTTTCTTCCATGTGTTCA